>JALRMM010000219.1:0-61104 GCA_026122155.1 Zymoseptoria crescenta | reverse complement strand
AACTCTAGGTACCTAGCGACCTCGCATTAAGGAAGTAGGTAATCCGCATATATTACGACGACGCACTAGTAGGACACTTCGGCAAAGCTAAGGTATTAGTACTTCTAAGGAGGAAGTACTTCTAGCTAGGCATAGACGAGGAAGTAATAGAATACGTGTCTACCTATCCAACCTATTAAGTGTCTAAGGCGCGTCGGTATTGTCCCTATAGCGAGTTATATGCGCTTCCCTTACCGGACGGTCTATAGTAAGAGTTGTTAATAGACTTTATTATAGACCTTCCGCTAAGCATACGAGACGGTCGAGTTTATACTACTATCCTCGTAATAGTCGACCGCTACTCGAAGATAAACATTTACATCCCGGTTAATAAGACTTACATAGCGGTAACGCTTACTAAACTCTTAGTAGATAAAATTGTCCGGTACTATAGAGTGCTAAGAGGCATTGTTAGTAATAGAGGATCTCTATTTACGAGCTAGTTCTAGAGCGACTTCTACTACGAGTCGCATGTAACTTATAGGCTATCTATAGCCTTCTATCCGTAGACGGACGGGTAGACGGAGAGAGCTAACTAGATACTAGAGCAATACCTGCGCTGCTATTGCAGCGAGTTTTAGGATAACTAGGCTAAGTTGTTAGTATAGGCGGAGTTCGCGTACAACAATAGCGAGCACCCTACGTTAGGCATAAGTCCCTTCTACGTTGTATATAGGTAGAATCCTGCCCTTACTACGGAATCTCGAGGCGAGATTCCTAGGGAAAGGACGCCCGCAGCAATTAATGCAGCAATACGCTTAAAGGAGACATACGAGAAGCTTAAGGAACGCTAGAGAAAAGTAGCCGAGTCTTAGGCGAAGTACTACGACAGAAATTACAAGCTAAAGCAGTTTAGCATTAGTAATAAGGTCGTGCTATCGACGAAGAACCTAAAGCTTAAGATGCCTAAGAAGACCTTGGGACCTAAATAGGTTAGCCCCTTCCGGGTAACAGATGTAGTTAGATCGCAGGCGTATCGCCTAGCGCTCCTAAGTAACTCGCGTATTTATAACGTGTTCCACGTTAGCTACCTCGAACTATAGCATAACCGCCCAGGTTCGTCTTATAAGGCTAGCATGCCTATCGCAGACAAAACAGGCGAGTACGAAGTCGAGGAGATCCTAGGTACAACGAAGGATCGGAAGTTCTACTTCGTGTACTAGAAGGACTAGCCTAAGGAATACAATAGCTAGTAGACAGCTAAGGAATGCGAGGGTGCGGCTAACCTAATAGAAGCATAGGAGTTACGTAAGGACAAGGTAATTATAAGAGGGCCTAAGAGGCAGAAGAGATAAGCATAGAGGAAAAAAGCCTTTATTTAAAAAGGGAAAAAACCCCCTAGTGCCGCGATAAGCGGGCGTAACGCTAGTAGTAAGCAACCTAGAAGTATAGAGAGAGCCGACTATTCGCCCGGCTTAGGCATCCTCCTCTATCTCGTCCCCCTCGTCCCCCTCCTACTCCTCGCCTACGTTAGGTAGGGCTACCTCGCGCTCTACCTAGGAGCCTCCCTCGTTAGCGAAGGCCGAGGAGGCCGCGCGTAAGGCTAACGCCGAAGCGCCTATTAGGCGGAGCTCCTATAGAAGGTATTAGCAAAGCATAAGGGAAGTAGGAGGAACGCAAGACTTACCTCGTACTTTAGCTCGAACATAGCGCGCCTAACGGCGGCCTCGTTCTAAGCCTAAAGTAGGCTAGCGCGAGCGATCTATCTATCGCCCTACGAGCCGCCTACTCCGCCCTTACGAGGCGTAGAGAACTCGCCTACGGCCTTCCCGCTATTAGCCTGTTTAACCTTAAGGGTAGCCTTAATATCGCGCCCTACGGAGTCTAGGCGTATGTTAATAAGCTACTCCTCGCGGGAGCCTACCTCGTAGTAGCCCCACTCCTCGCGTAGCTTAAGTAGGCGCTTCGCCTACTTAATAAGGTCCGGATAGGTTAGCGTCTCGTACGCGTAGTTACTACGAGATGCGTTAGCCTAGTAAGAGAAGAGCTATCGACGCGCTAGACTTACTTCTTCTTATAGCGCTAGCACTTAACTTTGCTGCCGATAGTTATAACCCTATTATAGTAACGCTCGTTAACTAGATAGGCGATTAGTAGAAGCCTAGTAAGTAAGGAGCATAGTAACCTACTATCGTACGTATACGGCAAGTAGCGCTCGTAGCACGCTACTACTATACCCTAGGCATCCTACTTAGAGCGTAGAGGAAGATTTAGCGTAATAGCCGGCTACTAAGGAGTACGTCGTGGAGGCATTACGAGTCGCTTACTAGGTGCTTACGATATATGTATATATAATAAGCGGCGCGTAAGCTAGAAGCTTACTTCTTAAAGATAATATTAATAATGTAGTAGAGGCGTGCGATAGGCTTATAGTAAACGTAAGAGACTTGAGAGTTTATAATGCTAGTCGTAGGAGAGGAGCGTTAATAAAGTTAAAGAGTAGAGGAAAACTTCGCAGCGAAAACATTAACAACACCTACCTATAAGCGGTTGCCCTTAACTATAAAGGACCCGCTAGAACACGGCTACCCGTAGTAGAGCCGTAAGCAATAATTAACATACGTAAACAGAGCGCGCGTTGCGATGTAAACGCTATATTAAGAAGTTAATAAAGAAGTAGCCCCGGATAAAGACTAGGCCTACGCTTAGTAGGCCGAACGTAAGACGGTCGTAGGAGCCGAGACGTCTCCTTTAGAGGAGGGAGGTAATTGTTAAGGAAGGCTAAGGCATAGCCTAGCTCTAGACCTTAGGTAAGGTCGTTAATAATACGTAGATAATACGACGCCGAGCGTAGTAGCGAATGCCGCTCACGTAACGTATAGTCGTATATTATAAGGTACGTATGTACAACTTAACAATAGTAAGAATTAGTTTTATTACTAGTGGGATTACTAGCTAGCGTTCTATACACTGCGATATCTTTATACTTCTTATAGTATTCGAATTTAATACTAACGGTATTCCTATTAGACTCTCGATTTTCTCGAGCTACTCCTTCCTAATCTAATTAAGCGGAAGTACTAGGATCGACATCTTCTTCCGGATTAGCGCCTATAACTAATATACTAGACTCTTCCTAGCTAAGGTAGCTACGATCTAGACAAGGTCTTTCTTTTCGAAGAGTAGATACCGTAGTACGCGTACCTATGGCTTTCGAGTATAGTACGGATATATTAGGCGGACCGCGCGCTTAGTTATATCTACCTACTTAGCTAGAGTTATAGCTATACTCCTATATAGAAGTATAGGCCTTTTAATAGTACGGTTAATCTAGCTATATACCTTATCGAACGCCTAGTAGCGCGCTATTACGATTAGCTACTTTAGTATATCGGTAGGTAGAGAGATAGAGGGTATACGGTATTCGTTAGGGGCCCTAACCTAAGCGGCATTAATAGCTTCTAGACTAATAGTATCCCTCTATACCGACTAGAATACCCGCTCTAGTAGTAGGCTAACGGACGAGTCGTCCTAGTTAACTAGTATGTCTTTAGTTAGTACTAATACTATCTTCTCTAGCTATCCTACCTACTATATAAAATGGATTTTTATACTACCCCTACGTAGTACTATCTAAAGGGTAAGATCTAGTACTAACGGCTTAATAGGGTTTTATAAGCTACCCTAGATGTTATCGCTATTATCGAAGTTACTTAGTACGTTAGATAGGCTATCGCTATTATCGTCGTTGTCGTTAATACCCGCCGGAATATACTTAGGTAGGCTAGTAAAAGTAGCGATTTATATATACGAAAACGACCTATCCGATCGATCCTCCTTATTAGTTACCTTACCTAAGGTATTAGTAACTTATCCGGACTCGCTAGTAGTAAAACTACTCGAGGTACTCGTTACGAAAGAGGTATTTAGGTACGACTTTATAAGGGAAGTATAGGTACCGTAACGCGGTATCTAGAAAACGAGAACAGTTAGGTTAGAGAGTAGGCTACGGGCTATACGGACAACTAAATTTAGTTAGTATTAGTTAGAAACTAAAGGAGGAGTAGGTATTACCGTCTCGCTATATAAACGCGTTATTTAGACTAGGGATACGCGAAAGCCTACTCCTCTATTAACTAACGCGTTACGACAAAATAGATAGTAGGAGGTTATAGAGCACGTTAATCTACTTTAGATAATCATTATGGATTTTCAGATTTCGTACCTAGTAATACTATCGTCGCTATTAGTCGTTTAGACGCGTTTAGATACTAACCCTCTATATTAGTGTGATTTATATATAAAGCTAACCCTCTATTACTAAAAAAGTTAGGTTGGGCCCTTAGACCACCCAGAGTAGGGCCAGGTGCTTGCACCTGATTGGCCTAATACGCGAGGTGGTCTGAGCGTCTGAGACTAGCACCGGCGAATCGCGAATCTCGTGAGCGACTTTACTCGGCTGGGATGAGAGATTCGACCAGATGTGGCCGCAGGATCCCTTGGACTGAAAGACTCTTGGGACGGACACGAGACGAATCCTACTATACCCGACTAGAATATCTCGACCGACGAGAGGGAATTCTGGACATGGCCTTCGTCTCCACAGCAGATATACTCCCTCTGACTGCATGTTCGAGGCGAGTTGCAGATGGTGTGATACATTCCCTGAATCAAGCGAACCCAATTGATGCATGCTCGGGACGATCTGAACGATAGGCCCACCTTGCTCACAGTAGAAATGGGAAAGGGATAATTGCAAATCCCCTCAATAGATCGCTTTCATTGAAATATTTCTCTTCGCTGTCGTCTTGCGAAGTCCTCCGGTGCTGCAGCCGCAGACGTGTCCATTGAGCCATGTCATATACAATAGAACATCGAGTTGTGCCATCGTGTCGTCGAACAGAAGTTTACCCGTGTGCCGTTCCATTTATTGCTGATCATCTCACTGCAGCGGGGATATCCAGCCCAGCAAAGAAAGCCTCTCCACTTTCAGCGAGACACGACCGGCACACGGCGCAATCCCGTCCGCGCCCGCGGTAACTTACTACTGAACCTCGACGCTTGACGTGAGCTGCTTCCCTGCTGTTGCTGGCCTGCGCTCGGTCCTTTTGAGATACCGTACCTGCGTGTGCTTGCTGCTACTCCGCCCTCTGCTTTATCACTATACCACCCTGGAGTTCCTCTTCCACCACTCTTGTACTGCGCACTCGAGGTGGGAGAGATCCATACGAGCCAACGAGGCAACACGATGCATTGGATAGTCGTCCGAAGATGACCACACCAACGCCCTGGTGTGCTACCAAGCGATGGACTATCGACGAACGCCGGGCCCCTCGCGACCACCGCCTCCTCAACGCGCAGTGAGCGGTTCCTATGCTATTCAGCAGGGTCTTCGGCGGCCTCCACTACCCACATCTCGCCTACAGAACGTGCGATCCGTCTCGCAGCCGGGCGGTCTGGTGGATCTCGCTGGGGGCGGATTTGGAATGGATGTGAGGAATACGGCAGCATTCTTGAGCAACAGCAACGCGATCACACAATCACCGGGTGTTGTAGCACCCACACCGGAAGACGACAACGGACGACCTGTCAAAAGAGCAAAGATTGGAGGACATGACTTTCGCGGAGGAGGTCAAGACGGCGGCTCGGGCACAGATAAGGCGCATCGGACAGTGCCAGGCTCACCTCTACCGACTCTGCCGCGGCCAGTCACTGCCACGGGGAAGAATCCGAAACAGACAACGACGACAATGTCCGGAGCGGACAGAGCAGCGCGACGGGCGAACGGTCTTGAACCGCCCAGTATTGCAACACGGGTTCCACCCTCAAAGAATGTGGCCGACTTCTCTCCATGGCACGGAAGCCACCCGGAAGACACGATGAGCGAGATTGTGGTGAAGCAAGGTTATTTCGACAAGGCAGCGGGTCCCAACTCTACCGAAACAAGCTCCGCGAGAACGACGATATGGCCGAACCTCAGCCAGAAGAACATGATGGGATTGCAAACGCTTTCGTATCTGTTCACATCCGTCATGGACAAGCGACAACTCATTGGTAAATGCACGGCTCCCTCGACCTTCAAGCCGCCGCCGCGCGTTACTGTCACCGACACCAAGCGCGAGGCATGGCTGCGAGATCTTGCGAATCCGGATGTGCCGCTGCGGAAGCAGAGTCGGACTATTCCTCATGGCATCCGAGGCAAATCCCTCATGGAGCAGTGTCTTAGCAAGGACATCCCAATGCCTCGTGCAGTGTGGCTTGCCAAGTGTGTTGGAGCCAACGAGTTGCGGGCGTTCCGGAGGAAGGGTGTGAGTGGTGCTGCTGCTGCAAGTGGGGAGAGTAAATGGGTCATGGAGTGGACGGTACATGTCGAGCAATTTCTGGAAGGCGTTATTGCATCTTGTGGGCAGCCGGATTGGCAGGCGAGGATGGATTACGCGGTGAAGTTGGCTACGAGCTTCTTCGCCGAACGACTACTGCTACGCGATCACTACCTGGACTGGATCGTGTCATCTTTTGCTGCAGCGAGTGCGGACACCTTACCGATATGGATCGTCATGGTTCAGCTATACTGGAAGAGCATTACGGCATTCGGAAGACGAGGAAGACAGTTGGCCGAGGCGACTCTGGAGAACCTCCATCAGCTCAGCTCGGGGACGACGTCGATATATGACACTCTCAAGGATCGATTGAAGAAGTTGATTGCAATTATGGCGGTCACCAATCGGGGATGTTTGGTGGTCCCTCGTACGTGGGAGAAGTACAAGTATCTACTTGCGCCACGAGCGGCAGGCAACGCCAACTCGCAAGCTCACAACGTCGCCAGACGGAACATGCGATTGACAGCGCCGCTGCTCAAGACACCACAGAACACAAAATGCGCCCTGCTTAAGCTGTATGCAGTGCTTGATGACACGAGCTTGAAGATCGATCTGGCAAAGCTCACCGCTGACTGCGTCGCGATTGTACCGGATGTTTCTCGCCTTCTAGCGGCCATCCTAGACTGGTCGGCTTCGGTGTATCGCACCGGCATGGAGCGAATCTACCTCTCTGCTGGCGTTCTGACACAGCTTCGGGCCAAACACGACACAGATGCCGCTATTATGGAGTACCTGCGCTCGAGCAAGAGCACGGCGCTCGGAATTGTGAATGTCCATCGGCTTGTTGCCGAACTTGTTCGCACAGAGTCCTTCTCCACAGGGCGATACCTCCAGTGGTTGATGACTAGCGGTGTTATATCTCTGAACAATGGCAATTCGCCGGCTACTGGTCTGCTCAACGCGCTCCCTGCAGGCGTTCTCCAGCCGCACTTGTTGAACACAAGGAATATGCTCCTGCGGCGGCTGGGCATGCTGAAGGACGAAGCTCGGCAGGTTGACGAGATTGTGCGACAAAGTGAGCCTGCTCGTTGGGCCGCAGATATGCAGCAACGAGGACTTTCAACAGCCATTGATTCGCTATCAGTATCTGCCAAGCTGGAGCTAACACGGCGCATATCATCCCAAGCGGTGGCTTCGGGAAAGCTAGGAGACATGAACTTGCAGTACTTCTGTGTGGTTCGAGACATCATCGAGCGCTGCGACGATGCTCGAACGCTGGCCGACGTCGTTCAAGCTGCCATTCACACCGACAACACAACCCTTCTCGCAACGGTCTGTGATACCCTCAACATGCACGCAAAGTCGTTCGCTGTGATCAGCCGACTTGATGCGATGCTCGTTGAGACACTCGAGCGCTACAATAGCGTCCGCTCACAGCAGCCACTCGACCGAACCTTCATCCTCGCACTCAAAGCTCTGACTCAGCAGCTCCCTGGACGAGCTCACATTGTCAAATTGCTCGATCAAGACATCGTCATCTGCGAGCAGCAGAACTCGATGGCTGTCTGCTCGCCCGCATCTGACAGCATTGTAAACATGCAGGCATCCAGCCTGGCGTCAGACGACGACATTGATGCAGTGTTCGCCAGTGGGAACAACATGGACGAGCAGCTCATGCAGCGAGTGTTCGCTCGTGTTGTTCAACGGGCCGAGAAAAGCACGCAGCCCGATACTTCCGCTCCGAGCAAAATTTGCGGATGGCTGAGCCAACTGCGAGCTGCGGTGGTCGATTCTGTCAGCTTCGATCAAATGGCCACGAGCCACGTGCAGGCGTCCATGGAGAGAGTCGGAGAGGCCCTCCCGTCTTGCAGAGTCGTTACTGCACTTGTTGCCTCTGGCTCCATGACGTTTGATGCGATTTTCAAGACGGCAGCTGCCACGAAAAAGCCTGCTTCGGCGTGTCTTGCGACTCAATTGCTGACGTCGAGGACCGCTGCGTGCGAAGGTCTGCATTCGACCGAGGCGTACCGCTACCAGGTCCAGCAGCAATTGTTCTGCTCCGAGAATGCCGAGGATGTGATCCACACCCTCGTCTCCGCTATGAACGACACCACCTTTCCGGCAGAAGATCCTGGTGTCGTTGATCTGCTTTTGAGATACTCGGTGAGCCAACACGAAGCTGGAAGTCAGGCTCTGGCGAAGCATCCACGATCGACGACCTTTCTCGCCAATTGCTCGCGAATCACGACTAAGCTATCGAGTTTGGGGAGCGATCCTGCAGAGATTGACTCCAGACTCGACGGTCAGTCGATTATTGCTGCAGCGCAACCTCTTTCCATCGTGCAGTGCTCGGCTGCTCTTCGTCTCTACTCCATCGTGCACCCCGAGGAGGCTGAGAGCGTGCAGAAAGCTGTACTGAAAGCTGTCGTGGCTGGGTCCGACGTCTGGCCGCAGTTATTGGAGAGTGCTGGAAAGGATACTGTTCGTGGAATCTACAGCTGGGCCAAAGATCAGGTCTTGAATACTGCCCTGCCAACAAGCACATCATCTGAGCCATTCGACAATACCAGTGTGTCCCGTCATCTCGACATCCTCGACGTCGCTTTTCATTCTGCGAAGGAGGAAGATGTCGCCGCCGTCATCGCCATCTTGACGGATAAGCTCAAGGCACTGGAAGTTCAACTCTCCGGATCTGATTCTGTCAGCAGCGTCAGGAGCCTTCTCACGTCCTTTCACATTCTCCTCCATCTTGCCATCCTTTACGGGACGTCAACATCCACCTCCTCCGTCTCCTCCAGCAGCACCGATCGCAACGACACCCAGGTCTTGACCGGCCTGCTGACCTCCCTTTGCGCGCTGCTGATCCATCCCAAATTGCAGACTCAAACGTCTCTCCTCGAATACATCCACGACGTTGCCTCAGTGCTCTCCGACAGCATCCCAGACACCGTCCTCTCCAACTTGGCCAAGAACGTCACCACCAAAGACCCGCGACTAGCAAGCATCCTCGGCTCCACCGCCGACCCAGACGCCTGGCTAGCCATCGTGTCGAACCCTACAGCAAGCATGACGAGCGGAGCGCAGGGGTCGAGAGGAGGCCTGATGAGGTTTGTCAGTGGCGTTGGTACTGTTCCGAGCGGACTGGGAAACCAACAGCTTTCCCCACAGCAGATGCAACAAGCACAGTTTACTGGACGACCATTCCCTCCTAATCAACAGTCGGGCCAGCAAGCACATCTCCAGCAAGCGCAGATGCAGGCCGCTGGGCAGATGTCGCCAGGCCAGACATTCTCGCCGACGTTTTCGAAACCGGGAGGAGCGGGAGGAGCTGGCAGGGCGGTGGGGAGTGGGGTGGGTGGTGGTGAGACGAAGATAGCGCCGTTTCCGTTGAGGAGGTGGGAGATCATGAGCGATGCTACGCCGGTGGTGGGTGGGAATGATACTAGTTTGAGTTTGGGGTTGTTTGGGGCGAGGAAGGTCTCGTAATTCTGGGAGATATGGTTGAGATGCGAAGGAGGAAGTGGGGAATCGGCGGACAGCGAGGGAATAGAAAGAGGCGGAGATCGATGGTTGATGGTTGAATGGCATGGCGTTTTGGGATTTGTGTTCATACGGCCATCATTGAGAAGGATATTGGATGGGTTGAGGCTTTGGGTACAGCGTCGAAATCATGACTGGACGTCTACGGTGGGACTGGGACTTGCATTCTGATGTATATGTGCTGCGTTCAAGCGACTTTGGACGATTGTCGGATTAGCATTTGTTGCAACAATGATGGAATGCTTCGATCGCTACTATGGCTCACTGCCATGTTGCGTGACTCTCATTTAAGCCTTCAGCAGTAATCGCTCGACTATGATGTTCATTCCGCTATGGTGTCACGTGACGCTATCGCCTGGCGTTTGAACGATGACAGGGTCCTGGTGAGATCGGAGATGGGTCCGCTTCCATGCTGTCATCATTCGCTTTCCATCTCGGGACGGGACCCTTCTTTGATGTCTTCTTCTCTGGACAAGGACAATCCTCTGCACGACAATCCTCACTCTCAACGTGCGATCCTTCGTACCACCGTCAGGCCATGCTAAGCATTCTCTCGCCAGTCTGCTGGCGATGCGCAAGCAGAACCTTGACTTCTCCGCCCATATCAACCACCCTCCGAACCATCTCCACCTCCACCCGACAATCCTCCTCCATCCTGTCCAAACCGAATCGCTCCCTCAAACCCAACGCCTTCCGCAGCCATGCCTCTCAGTTTCAACCCCTCGCTCCTCCCTCTCCCGCCTCCCTCGGCAAACCCACTACCGCAAAAACCTACCGCCACTCCCGCAAATGGCTCCGACGCCTGATCAAGCTCTCCCTCGCGAGCGGCCTCATCTACCTCCTCGACACGAATATCTACGACTCCAGCTTCACGCGATCCGTGCGGACATTCGGCACCGGTCTCCTCATCGCTCTGGACTATAAATTGAACTTTCGAGCGGATCCATGGATTGGAGACTCGGTGCAAGATCTACATGCGAGGAGTGCCACGCGGGTATTCAATTTGCTGCGGGAGAATGGAGGACTATACCTCAAGATCGGCCAGGCGTTGGCGATGCAGACGGCGATCATGCCGCCTGAGTTTGGGAAGATGTTCGAGCGCATGTTCGACGATGCGACGCAGAATTCGTGGGCAGACGTGGAGAAGGTGATCAGAGAGGACTTTGGCAAGTCGCCGGAAGAGGTGTTTGGAATCAGCTTCGATGGTGATCCGAGTAAGGGGATTATGGAAAGGACGGCTCGGGCGAGTGCGAGTGTAGCACAGGTTCACTGGGCGCGGTTACCAGATGGGAGGGAGGTGGCGGTCAAGATTCAGAAGAAGGAGATCGCACGGCAGGTCGGGTGGGATCTGTGGGCGTTCAAGGTTGTGAGCAAGATTTACAGCTGGTGGTTTGATTTGCCGCTGTACCATCTTGTGCCGTATGTGTGCGATCGATTGATGGCAGAGACGGACTTTGAATTCGAGGCGAGCAATTCGAGGAAAATGCGGGCGTTGATCGCCAACGAACCACGGCTGAGAGATCGGGTGTATATCCCTGACGTCTATCCCGAGCTGAGCAGCAAACGCGTGATGACGGCGGAGTGGATCGAAGGTATTCGCCTGTGGGATAAAGACGGCATCGCGAATACCTGGCAAGGTGGATGGCGGCAAGGCTCACCCGGCGCAGGCGGTGTTCCACTTCCAGCTCCTCCGCCGAGCGCTCATGCGAGCGTCACGACCAACGACCCGCTCAACGAGAAACTCAAACCGACGCGAGACTCCTGGCGCGGCGCCGACGGCAAAGGCGGTCTAGGTCTCTCCCTCAAACCGGTCATGCAGACTATGGTCGACCTCTTCTCCGCGCAAATGTTCCTGTGGGGACTGGTACATTGCGACCCTCACCCGGGAAACATCTTCATCCGGAGAAAGCCCAATGGAAAACCCGAGTTGGTCCTCATCGATCACGGTCTATACATCCAGATGAAGCCCAAGTTCCGTCGAGAGTACGCTCTCTTCTGGCGGAGTCTTATGACATTCGACAACGCCACAATCGCCCGCATCACGCACGACGAATGGGGTGTCGATGCACCGGATATGTTCGCTTCGGCGACGCTGTTGAGGCCGTACGAGGGTGGGGATGGGAGTGTCAGCAAGCGCATCAAGGAGGTATCCCAGAAGCCGGAGAAGGAGAGGCAGTTTGAGATGCAGCAGCATATGCGCAAGTCGATTCGAGACATGCTCGCCAATCAAGACAAGTTCCCGCAAGAGCTCATCTTTATCGGGCGGAATTTGCGGATCGTGCAGGGGAATAACCAATACCTCGGATCTCCGGTAAATCGCATCAAGATTACGGGTTACTGGGCGAGTCGGGCGTTGGTGGATGATTCGCATAATTTAGGAGTTGCGGAGAGGTGGAGGGAGTATGGGCGGCATTTGCTATTCAGAGTTGTGTTGGCAGGCACGGATCTGTGGTTTTGGTGGGCTAGAGTACGGCAGATTGTGGGTTGGGGGAGGGGCATGGACGATGATCTAGAGGAGAGCATGAAGAAGATGATGAGCGGGTGAGTTTTGGACGACTGGTTGCCTTTTTATCTTTTAAGGGACGACTTGCTAACGAATTGTGTAGGATGGGCGTGGAGTTGCAGCATTCTATATTCGAAGGGTAAGAGTAAGAGTATATGTTATTTTATAAATAGTATTAGAAAGTAGTCGATTTTAGTAGGGTTTATACTAAATTAGACGCTCGGATTAGACTTCTATACCCTCTAAGAGTAAGGTAAACAAGGTAGAGGTAGTAGTTCTATAGGTAATATAACATATAGTAGGAGGGTAATATATTACCGACTTCTAGGACCTAGTATTACGTTACTACGTAACTAAGAACTACCGAAGGATCCGAAATAACTTAAAGAGGTACTTCTTTATTACTACTACCTTCGCTACTCCTATACTTCCTTCTTTTATATCTCTATATATAGGCTTACTAGACTCTACGTAGTTAGGTTAATATTAGGCTTATTTAAGTACTAAAAAAATTATAATAAGAGTAATAGGATATATTAATAGTAAATTATAGTATCTTTAGGTAAGGCGCGTAGTAAAAAGGCTTTAGGAAGCAAAAGGGTAGCTTACCTCTAGATAATAGACTATATCGCGCGATACTAGATATAATATGTTTCTCCGACAAAACTTTATTTGTCTATAATGTATATTTAAGAGGATATAAGATATATCGGTACAATAGCGGCTCTATAACTAAGGCCCAAAAGCTACGTTATGTACGTGCACTATATATAGAACGTAATGTCTATAAGGGACGGAGGGCGGGTTAAAAGTAATAGCTAGTATAGCGTGAATAAATAGGATGAAGTTCTTACTAGTAGTAAGAAATCCGGTTATTACGCCCTTATATATAGACCCCTTTTATCTATCCGCTTACTAGCCTTTATAAGGAGGTGTTTAGGTGCCAAGACATATAGTATAGAGGTTGCTATACTATTGCCGAGCTAATTAGTCGATCGATTAGTAGCTCGGTATAATAGCGGCTCTATAACTAAGGCCTAAGATAACTAGAGGGAACGGCGCTTAAATAGTAGGAGTAGAAAGAAGTTACTTAGTTATAAGTAGAAGGAGTTCCTTACGCTCTAATTAGCTAGAAAGGAAAACCGTAAAAAGTCGTTTAATAGTCGAATTCGGATCCGTAGGAGTCGTTTCTATAGGTAAGAGATATACGCGTAATGTTCTAGTAGCTATGCTTAAAGGCCGAGTAGGCGACTACTCTAGAAGTAGTAGTTTAGTCGATATAGCGACGACTCTAAGGACGTATAATATAGCTTAAAGCGTCCGACTTCTAGTGGCCGAGTAGCCGAATGTTGCTATTAGTTATACTAGAGTCCTTTACTCTCTAAGTAGCCCCCTTTTAGAGTAAGTGTCCGCTATATAGCTTCGTATTGTATCTAGCTCTTTTAACCCCCTATTTAATAAAACGTACTACTATATTTCTTATAAAGTATCTGGAGGTCTAGAATAGCGGTTATTATAGCGACGTTATAGGCATGCTAGAAATAAGGGCGCGTATGTTCGATAGGGTATATTAGTATACTAGTCGTAGTAATAATAACGTTAACGCTGGCGTAGTTGTGGTCTATCTTGGAGCGCTTTAACCGTAAAGTTATAAAGGAGTAGTTAGAGGCAAATACTAGATCGGATCGTATAACGTATCGTAACGCCTATACGGTTATATCTACTACTTTCCCTTTGAACGTAATCTCGCCGAGCCTAAGGAAGCCTCTAAACACTATTATTACTACTGCATTTATGTTTAAATCGCTATCGTTTCGCGTATAGACAACTATCTAATTCAGAATGTCTAGCATAATCGGAAGGCGTTACCGTCTAGCGTCGTATTAATAGACTTTGCTCCTTTAACGAGCTACTTAATATAGTTAGAGTCGAAAACGGATAGTTCCTTTCTAGTTATCCCTCTATCTATATAGTGTAATCGGAGTGCGGCGAGGGTTACTTAGATAGATTCTCCCTTAATAATAGCTTTAAAAGTTACGCTTAGGTATAGTACGCGGTCGATAACGTATTACTTAAGTAATAGTGCGGTAGGTAGCTAAGGCGGTTTATTATATAGTTGTGCGAATAGTTCCTATTAGTAGACTACGGATATATAAACTTCTCTTATCGTTAGTTTAAGGGCGTACTAGAGTAGAATAGTATAACCTTATAATAGTACGTCGACTCGTCGCGTCTAGTCTAGGAGTAGCTTCGTTATGTCGTGGAGTTATTGTTCTACTAATAAGGACATAGGTTAGTAACCTTATCGACATTAAAACGTAATAGCGCGTCCGTAAGGACATTATCCTCGGATAATAACTATATAGGTTGTATCCTAATAGACCTAGTAAGGTATATAATTAGAAGGTTATAGAGTAGCTCGTTTATACTACTATAGACTCGTTGTTTTACGAGTGCGCTATATACTATTATATTGTCGCTATAGGCCGAAACTAGGTAGTCGCGCTATTCGTCGCCCTACTACATAAATAACAACTAGACTACTATTATCTCTATAATGTTAATGTGGTCGGACTCGTGTCTAGGCATAGTAAAGAAATAATGTAGGTAGATCCAATTGTCGCGCTAGTTGTCTATTCCCTTACTATACTAGAAAGCGGCCAGTCCTATATTTAAGGTGTCTATAAAGAGGTGTACTCGGCGTAGTAAAGGTTCCATTAGTATCCTCGTGCCGTTGCTATACTTTAAGGCTCGTAACTACTACTCTAGGTTATATCGAACTAATAGTAGTATTCGGCGTTTACGGGTCGTAAATAATACTATAAACGCGAACGTTAGTACGAGGAAAGCGCGGCCTATATTAATAACTCGCGCTACCTATAATAGGCGTCCTACGAGTTTCTCTATCTCGTGGTAAGATATAGAGGTGCCCTCTAGTATAGCTATAATGTCTATAATTGCTTATTTTCGCTTTTCTTCTAATAGTAATGCGACTATAGTATCTAAGTTTATTATAATGCCGAGCACTTCGACCTTTGTACCTTCGATGTCCTTCTTTCTATTATAGGGTAATCTAAGCTCTTATGTTATTACTAACTATATATAGTAAATAGAGGACGTCGCTATATCCGTTATTATAATAAAGATAAAGTCGTCGAGGTAGTAGTGTAAGGTATTGTTAGTATGCCTTTCGAGTATCTAGTATAGTGCCTCTACGAATAGGTTAAATAGCACTAGTGCGGTGCGTAGGCCGAAGGGTAGGTAGCATTTAACGTAGGTAGTAGACTTCTACTCGAATACTATTAGGCGTCTATCTTATATTGCGACCGGCATATTGCGAAATGCGTCCTTAACGTCCTTCTTAATAATCGTGTAACTATATCCGGCTTCGAGTACCTATAGGATAACATCTTTAAATAAGTCGTAGACAATAGCGCTATAAGGCTCTAGAATCGTGCTATTAACCGAGTGTTTCCAGCGGAATTGTAGATAGGACAAGTTATATATTTATCGCAATCCGCTATTATGCTTTAGGACTTGTCCTAATAGTAAACAAATAGCTTTATCTATCTATAAGATGCGACCGAGTAAGAGGTCTAAAGTTACCTTACTATTAATGTCGGCTTCGTCGATAATCTCGTAGTTCCTATACCGTTAGTCGAGTAAACTACTTTCTAAGCTAATAGCTACTCTAAAACGTAGGATATAGTCTATCTTCTATAGTAGCCCTAGGTATAGATATTCGCGGAGGAAGTGTAACTACGCTTTACGCTTAAGTATAGAGACCGCCTTTAGAAGTAGTATGTCGTAGATATATAGGTCGAATAGTAGTATTGTATTTAGCTGTATACCGTCTCCCTAGATAGATTCCACTCTATCTTCAGTCTTTATTGCACTTTATTATAGGGTAGTCGCCGGCATAGCGGTCGTAGATATGTTTGAAACTACCCTAGTGCTCTTTACATCCTTTGCTATTATAGTTTTTATAGGTTTATAAACTCGCTTTTTCTCGTCTAGCTCGAAATAAGCGGTCGCTATCCGTATCGGAGTAGCTTCTCTTCGATAGTGCTGTCGAGCGGGCTAGTATCGCAATGTTATAGACGTACGTAGTAAGGTAGGCGTGCTCGTGGACTACGAGCTAGTTGTCCGGTTTAGTAACACCTCTATTAATAATAAGATCGTAAGAGCGGAGGGCAAACTAGCGAACAATATTCTTCTAGTTATAGCCGAGGTTAACAAGCTTAGTAATAAGGCTCTAGAATCGGATTATAGCTATAATTAGCGTAGGGTTGCCGTAGAAGGTAGTTATAATGTATATATAGTTGTTAAAGCCCTCGAACTAGACACTCGGATAGGTATAGTCCTCTATCTTCGTATTAGTCGTAGTGGACTACTTACCGCCGGTAATAAGCTAAAAGGCCTTATAGTAGTCGTTGGTCGCTACTCCCTCGGTAGCGCTAAACTAGCTAGCTCTAAGTTTGTAGAGGTTAACTAGTTTAAAAGAGTCGTTATAGATCTCCTTAATATATTTGGCCTCGATGTCGTTAAGGGTATTAAGGAGGGGTATATATTCCTTAGGGAACTTACTGCTATCTATATCCGGTATGCTACCTCGCGTACGGCTCCTACTCCTTCTATTACGCGTTAATGCGTCTATCTCGGCCTTATGCCTTTCTTCCGCTCGTATTACCTCTTACTTACGTAGCTTCTTCTTATATATTATTTCCGCTAATTACTCTTGTAGCATTAGCGCGTTCTACTAGGCTAGTAAAGGCATAACTCCTTTATCTATTGCCGCTATAATAGTAAGAAGATTAAGGGTAATATTTATCGCGCTACTAGTGTTTATTGTTCGGGGTCTACCTAGTCTTCTCTTCTCTTTATTATTCGGTAGGAACAGTCGTAAGGTACGTACCTCGTCGCTATTACTATCTTTATAATTGCCGTTAGGCTCTTGAAGTTTGTCTAAACTTCCCTAGTCACGTGACACTGGACCCTTGTTTCCAGCTATGTTTGTTAACGCGGCTTACACTAGCCCTTTACCGCGCTATTGCGTAATAGCGCCGTATCTAGCGTATCTAGACAATCGAGTGTCTAGTGTTAATAATAAAAGGAATCGAATAGTACCGCATAATCTATGGAATAAGCGGTATTTCAAAAGTAATAGCTAGTATAGCGTGAATAAACAGGATAAAGTTCTTACTAGTAGTGAGAAATCCGGTTATTACGCCCTTACGCACAGAC
Organism: Zymoseptoria crescenta; assembly: GCA_026122155.1. Classification (NCBI taxonomy): domain Eukaryota; kingdom Fungi; phylum Ascomycota; class Dothideomycetes; order Mycosphaerellales; family Mycosphaerellaceae; genus Zymoseptoria; species Zymoseptoria crescenta. The sequence goes on along the minus strand of JALRMM010000219.1, from coordinate 43,518 downwards.
CCCTTTTAGATATAAGATATACTATAGGCTTATTACCCTTCGACACTACCTATATAGGTAAGCCCTACCCTTATACTTTACTACCTATAGCAAATACAATAAGCGAGGAACATAATAAGTAAGGAATATAATAAACGCCCGAATATAATAAGTAGCCGAATATAACGAACGACTAAATGTAAGACGCAAAATGCGACAAATAACAAGTAATAAGCGACAAACAATTCCGCTACCCCCCTTACCGCTCCCCCTTAGGTCGAGTAGAATATCCCTTAAAATCTTATGTAGTATTCTAGTAAAAAGCCGAGGATCCTTATAGGACTTCTATCCTATGTTAGCGCTTAACTCTTACCTATTTTTAGTAGTAAATAGGTAGCTAAGTAGGGCGTGCGTCTACCTTAATCGAGGGAGGTTTTTGTACCTTACCGTCGCTCGAAATCGTGTATATAGCTATAATAATAGCTCTACTAGTAGTAAAGTAAGAGGTAAGGATACTAGGTGTCGTATATTAGCGTTTCTACTAATTACATATAAAGATTAGTAATAGCGAGGAAGAAATCGATACCTCTAGCCTATATAATAGTAATCTTAATATACTACTAGTAGTAGACTCGTTGTCTATAGAACTACTACTACCTTCTAACCGCTCTACTATTGTTAACAACACTACTATTAGTAGTCTACTAGTATATTTATTATCGCCTCTTCTACTACTACTACCGCTATAGCCGTCGTTACTACTAGTACTAGTACCTATCGAAGTTCTTAGAGCGGAAGTCGGAAGGGGGGGTAGAGTGCTAGAGGCTCGGATTAAGGCTATAGAGTCGGAGTTAAGGGCACTACGTAAGGAGTTAAGGGCAGTGCATATATTGTTATTATAGGTACTCGAGAATATATCGTCTTAGCTAGAAGTTATAGTATATTAGTTAGCGTACGTAGTACGTGTTTATTACTACGAAATAAGTACTATATAGGTCGATATCTATTATATAGTGGATAGAGCAGTCTATAGTCTAGGTAATATTACTACGCCTTATTTACCTTCTACCCCCTTACGTACTAGCTAGTACGTATCTACCTATAGGGATAGTAGGAGTAGTTAGATATAGAGCGTATAGTATAAGGCAGTGTTATGTTTAGCTAATAGGTATTTTATAGTGGAGCCTCGCCCCTTTTAAACTAATGCCTTAATAACCGCCGAATGCTATAATTTATAGTATTACCCTTCGAAAAACGGCTATCGACGTTACGCCCTTCTTTATTATTTAGTGTGGATTGCTATTATTAATAGAGATCCTTCTACTCTTTAACGCCTTCGAGGACGAGGTTAGCTACGAGGTAAAGGTAGTATTCGCGTTGTTTAGTAAGGATAGGATATCGAGTCGAGTAGTAGATATCTCTATAGAGGATAAAGGAGTTAATTACGGCTCTATTAATAAGGAAATATAGTAATAGATGCTACTACTTACTAGCTCTATACTACGTAGAGCAGTAACTCCTTAATTAATTATAGATGTCCACGCCGCCTATAAAGTCGTTATAATAGCTAGCTACGAGCGGCATTAAATAAATATCGCGAGGCCTAGCCTAGTATAGTCGTACGTAATTTCGAATAAAGCTATTTACTACTCTTAGCCGCCTTCTACTCCGTTCTTTGCGCTATTCGACGGGGTAACCGGTAGTAAGAAACTGTACTAAGTGCCGGTCTTACTATAGTATAGTAGCTACGTTATAGAGCGGACGTATAAGGATAGTATTGTATTTAAAGGTCGTTGTTTTACGTAAAGGCTGATTTCCTTCTAAACCCCTCTTTTATTAGTTATAAACTTTACTCCTTACTATAGCTATTACTTCGAGTTAGCTCGTACGGTGCTAGTCGTAGCGATATTATAGTAGTATAGAATAGCGAACATAGCGACGTTACTAAAGAGATCGTCTATATAGATATGAAAAAATCGTCCTTATGTAATAAATAGTCGTAAAGTAGACAGTAAAAGCGATACTACGGCTCTTAACCGTAAGCTTAGCTTAGTAGTTAAGTTAACGTCCGGATTAGGTAGAAGCGGAGCTATACTAGTAGGAGCGGCCAGTGCCTTCTTCGCCTTCTCGTTCTCTTTTTTCTTCTTATAAACTATCTACTTACGCCTTTATTTAACTTTATTAATTACTACCGGCGGCTACTACTATTCGTATTCCTTCTTACTCGGTAAGTAGTACGTAAAACTAAGTAGATATCTAGCTATATAGATAGCGAGGATATAGAAGCCGATAGGCGTTAGCTTACTATATATGTTTATAATATAGCTCGAGCGTCTAGTAAACCGGATAATTATCTCGTCTATACTAATCTTAGTACTAGGCGTAACCTAGTAGGTACTCTTCTACCTTAGATAGTCCGATAGCTACCGTACCTAAGCCTATAGCGGTAGTCCTTTACTAGCTAGTATATCTACTAGATCTTCGACATATAGAGCGGCCTTAATCTAATTTAACCGCCGCATCGATATGCTACTTATAAGCATAAGTGTATGCTCTAGCTACTAGCTATTATATCGGAAGTAGTCCTTCTTATTACGTATCTAAACGGCTAACATATAGATAATAAGACCGAGCTATATCTTTACCTCTATAGTAGTTACCGGCTTCCACTTATAGCTCTGGACTCCAATACTTCTATCTAGCTATCGCTACTTAGATTTAGTAGCTATATATAGATTAGTATACTTGGCAATACGGTCGTAGATAGGCTAATTAAAGAATAGCTTAAAAAACGCGAATAGGATGTCCTTACTATAATTACGAGCATTAGTCCCCTCTAGTAGAGGCTTTATAATACGCTCGTAGTGTATTCCTTAAAGTAGAGTGTATATAGTATCCTCCGGTAGCTCGATATCTCTTACTTAATAGAGCTAACTATTAAAAACAGTAGTGCTACTACCGCTATCGATATTACGCCGTCCTTCTACTACTATACTATTATCCCTATCGAACTCCGCATCGTAATTACTACCTCCTACTATATTAACACTATTCTCCTCCTTATTATTATATAGATTATAATCCAAATAGTCTTTATCGAAAGGCTCTATTAGTAAAAGGTAGATAAATACACGGATATAGCGGTTAGGTAACTATGCGATTACTATAGCTATTTAATAAAGATAAGACAAGGGTTTTTATAGTAGCAATAGTCGATTTTAGTAGATTTAGGCTTAAAAAGAGGTATATAATAGTAGGAGGAGTAAGAACTATATACGTAGGAAAGGCTGGGGAGACGGTCGCTTCCACTATACTAATTTTAGTATAGCGCTAGATATAGCGCCCGCTAAATCCTGGCCCTTATAAGTACCTGTCTCTACTAGTTAGGTTTTTTAAGGGATCTAGAGACAGGGTAGAGCGGACGCGGGAGGGGGGTATCGAGAGAAGAGCTAGCTACGAATAGTATAGGCGCGATATAGGCGCGTATTATTAAGAGTACGCATAGAGTTATGCCCTAACTCGCTAGATATAAGCTAGCCTTTGCCCCAATACGCTTATAATATACTTGTACTCGCTCCTTACTAAGTATAGTATTCTAAGGTATATATATAACTCTAGGGAAATTAATGTCTTTTGTCGCATTAGCTAAACTGGAAGCACGATTGAACGGCTCCATAGTGAGCTCTCTAAGTAATAATTGAGGTGATTAATTGGTTTACTTACTAGCTATTAACACGAATGAAAGGTGTAATCTTTTCTCTTGCCAAGAAGTTACCTAACTATTGTTACGTAATCTCAGAAATGCAACATCTTTTAATACCTAACGGTCTATCTAGAGATAGCGTAAAGCCTAGATCGCCTATTCGACAAGACTATTACGGAGAGAACGGTATCTCTCTTCTTATTATTATTTATTACCTATTATACTTCCTCCTTATAACTTTACTCTAAATACGGCCTTCTTATAATCCGCGGACTCGTATACGACTAACGAGTAATTAATTATATTATAACGACGGTTAGTAAAAAGGAAGGGTAAACTAGATAAAATAGCTAAGATAAGAAGGGGGTAGGTGAACATACGTGTATTAAGAGTATAGTTAATAATGCGCTCTTAGGTAAAGAATATCAAAAGTCGGTAGATTCTATTACTAAAGGCTAGAAGTCGGAACGACCAGGCATTCTCAGGATATATAAGGTGTTAGAGATCGGCTTTATTATATAAGGCTCGCGTTCGGAGAGAATAAGCTCATGATCGAAGAAGAACTATAGGCAGTCTACGTCTGCCGGATATATGGCGCCTGTCCGGCGGAGAGGGGGCGGGAGGCGTATGTCTGGCGAAGAGGGTGTAGGCGGCGGAGAGGGGGCGGGCGGCGCATGTCCGGCGAAGAGGGGTAGGCGGCGGACAGGCGGCAGATATATGCTGCCTGTCCGGCTCCTGTCCGGCTCCTATCCGGCTCCTATCCGGCTCCTGGCCAGCGGAAAGAGGGCGGGCGGCGCATGTCCGGCGAAGAGGGGTAGACGACGGACAGGCGGCAGATATACGCTGCCTATACAGACAGGCGGCAGATATACGCCGCCTATCTGCCTCCTATCCGGCTTCTGTCCGGCTCCTGTCTAGCGGAAAGAGAGCGGGCGGCGTATGTCCAGCGAAGAGGGGGGAGGCGGCGGACAGGCGGCAGATATACGCCGCCTATCCGGCTCCTTTCCGGCTCCTGTCCAGCTCCTGTCCAGCGGAAAGGGGACGGGCGGCGTATGTCCGGCGAAGAGGAAGGAGGCGGCGGACAGGCGGCAGATATACGACGCCTATCCGGCTCCTATCCAGCTCCTATCCGACTCCTAGCCGGCGGACAGGTGCCGCCTATCTAGTAGATAGGAGCCGCCTATTATATAGGAGCTATCTATCTTGTGTTTAAGCTCGACTAGTAGGTCTAGGAGGGCTATATTCAAGTAACCCTAGTTTTATTAGTAAAAAGCTAAATATAAGAACTTTAAAAGTAGACTTTCTTTTCCCTTATATTTCCTTATTATTATAAACCTTACTAATTAGATATAAAGATTATGTAGGTATTAAAATAGATAGGAAAAATTATAGGGTCTATTATATCTAAATTCTATTTCTATAAGTCTATACTTAAATAAAAATTCTACGCGCGACTAGACTTGCCTACCTACTTTTAGAGGTATAGACATACTAAGCAACTTCGGACGCGCGTTAGATAGAACCTACCGACCAAGTCTTCTCTACGAAGCGCCCTTCCTTTATTTATATTGTGAACCTACAATTTCTCTGCTCCTACTACGCGCCCCTCGTGTTAAAGAAGCACTACGAATAAAAACCTTATAGAGAGTAAACTTCAATTCCAGAACTATATAGATCTATAATATATCCGTCTTCAGGTCGGCGTATAGGTAGGTATGTAGGCAAGCTAGCAGTACGGCCGAACAGGCGTACCGGCGGCATGTAGCATAGTATCTAGGCAAGCTAGCAGTATAGCAGAAGAGGCATACACGTCGACGTACAGCTAGGTGTACGCACAAGGTAGAAAACAAATCGCCTTTCTTTCGATCCGAACAAGGACCTACGCTAGCTACGCCTCCACCTTCTTCCAACCCGTACCCTCCTTCACGCCGCCCTCCCACTTGCCATCCTTCCTCTCCCAATCGACAGTCCCGAGTGTCTTCGTACGCAGAACATTGGCCTTGAAGCTCGACAGCTTCTTACACTTTATAGATATTGCGTCCAGATCACCGGAGGTTGGGAAGGTCTTTTCGAGCGTGGCATGTCGAGGACTTTGGACCTATAGTAACAAGTTAGCAGGACGATTCCCCAAACCAGCGCACAACGTACCTCGATCGAGAACTGCAGGCTCGGATTTGCGACCTGTAAAGTGTTAGCGAATGTTCTTCTTTAACAGATGTGGCCTTTTCTTACAATCTCGACTTGCTCTAAATCTTTGCATTGCTCCATAGCCTCGAGAAGCGCTTTCTTGCATTTATCCCCAGGCTCGACTTCCACAGTCGCTTGCAACACCATCACACTCTTTTGCACAGCCAAGACCCTGCCCAATTGCTCTGGCGTCAACGTGTACAGCGTGGTGTTTAGTGCACGTAGTCCTTTCGGACTTGTCTCTAGTTCGGCCAGAGCCGCGATAATTGGGTCGGCCAGCGATTTGTTAAAGCTGCTATACAATCAGCTCGGCCTTTGGTCAAGCCCGGGAACTTGCACTTACGCCATAACACCTTCTTTATCTCCTGCCCCAAGCAAGTTTGACGGATCGTCCTCGTCGTCTGGGGCGTTTTCGGGATCGGCGAGGTTGAACGAGGCACTTATAAGCCCTGGTCCGATCAAAAGTGGTAGCTCGGGTGCTTGAATCTTGCCCATAAACTGTGTTGTTGTTGGGTAAGCTTTCAGTGCTAATCCGGTTTACCTCCGTTCACCTCACCTCTTCGTCCTCATGCCTGAATGTGTAGTTGACCTCCAAGAACATCAGACCCCGACGAGCTTCTCCAGGTACATCAGATGTGTTGTACTTCAGCCACTTGCTCGCATCCTCGAAGAAGTGCGCCTTGGCAACTACCTGCTGTTAGTCCTATATCAACGGCGACAAATTATTCCTCCTTACAGCAGTCCAGCAGGTGCAGAGCTCTGAGTCCCGGCAATGCCTTGAAGAAGGCCACGGCATCCTTTTGCGACTCCTGTGTGATGCCCGCAAACAGCTGGGAGTAGATGACCACGCTCTTCAGATTGGGGAGCCTCTGAGCGAGAGCAGTCAAGAAACCCGGCGGGTAGCCCAGGGAGAACAGTTCGAGAGTGAGCGATTCGATGGATGCGGGGAGGGGAGGAACGGAGAAAGGTTTGGAGAGCTCGTCTTGATATTCGTCGACCTTGATGTCACTAGTCAAAGTTAGGGCACGGAGACTACTGGCCTCTGGAGGAAAGGTGGGAATCGTAAAGTTGGGTAGAGGAATCTGAGCTCCTTGAGCGTCTTGCGGGGGGACATTCTCATCGGCGGAGCTTGGGGGGAGGATCTGCTCGGTGGACATGTTGGCGAGATACAATGCAATAAGACGGTTACGAAGACTTAGGATGGGGTAAGAAGGAGAGGACGGCAAGACAAGGGAAATGCGGAGCTGAAGGATTGATCGATGCATCTGTATGCTACGTACGTAAGCTGAGCGGACCGGGACGTATACTGCGTCGTCTCCTCTTCCAGTCTACCGAGTTGACCAGGATAATGAGGGACAAGATGAGGAGAGAGCAGAGCTTTATTAGCAGAGAGAGAGAGAGAGACAGCCCGAGCCGACACAGCCTAAGACAGCTCCCCTCATCGACCCTGCATCGCCAACCCGAGCCGACACAGCCTAAGACAGCTCCCCTCATCGACCCTGCATCGCCAAGACCAATCCTGCCGACGAGGGGTCGAAGAGCGGGACGGGATGCGGCGCGACGGCTCGGAACGCCCTGTATGTCATCGAAACGCAAATGCCTGTTCCTTGCAGTATGACGTCTCTCAATACCAGCAAGCACGTCGCGACAACAATCGGTCTCGGCTTCTTCCCTACTTACCATCACCACCAACCTTATCCTCCCAATCCTTGTCACTCCCCAGACATGTCGTCCTCCAATCGAAAGAACAACGTGGCCGACACGGTCAAGAAGACGGCACGTGAGGAGCTCAACAATGCCACCGAGATTGCGAGATCAGGCGTGGTGAGCGGCGCGTACCTCTACCCGATCAAGGTCAGTCACTCCCATCATGCAGCTCACCTCATGCAATGGCTGACACCTCTCTCACGCAGGGCATCTTCTACCTCCTCTCCAACCGCAGCCTCTGGAAGCCACTCCTCTCGAAATTGGTTCCGACCGCGGGTCTGGGCTTGGGCATCACAACTTTCATGTAGGCAGATTCACCGTTCTCCTCGTCCGTCTGCCGATTGCTCATCCCCCACCCTCAGGTTCTTCTTCACCTACCTCCCTCAACTGGCCGTCCTCTTCTTCACCTCCGGACCCCTCGCCACGCTCACGACCATCCTCCTGGTCCTCTCCGAGAGCTCCACCCTCACCATGTTCCTTTCCAAGGCTCTTCTCATCGAAGACTCCCTCATCGACACCTTTGACGGCACCCTGGTCGCTCGCGGTCACACTGGTCTCGTCGAAAAGGAACGCCAGGTCAAGTCATCCGGATTCGGCGACTCCATCCAGCGTCTGGGAAAGCTCGCAAGCAAGCCTTTCCAGAAGTTCACTCCGTCGGCCATTGTTCGCTACGTCATGTACCTGCCGCTCAACTTCATCCCCGTCGTCGGCACCGTCATGTTTGTCGGCCTTCAGGGACGTCGCTACGGCCCAAGCGCACACGACCGTTACTTCCAGCTCAAGGGAATGAACGCCGCTCAAAAGGAAGAGTTTGTCGAGAAGCGCACAGGCCCGTACACTCTCTTCGGCATCCCAGCGGTGCTGCTGGAGACGATCCCTGTCGCCGGCATTTTCTTTGCCTTCACAAACGCATGCGGTGCTGCTTTGTGGGCTGCAGATCTCGAGTCGAACGGCGAGACCGCCCCAGGACTTTCCCAGCAAGCTAAGAAGGCGAAATGAGGAGACGGTGGATCGACTGACAGAGGGCACCAGGCGTCTTAGGAGACAGACCAAGGTGGGACATACTCAGGTGTTCAGCATCAGTAGCGCGGCGTTCGGAGGATCAGATCCAGACCGGGACATTTTACAGTAAAGCATGGAGTCAGACAATTGGAGGACCAGACAGTACCTTGAACAGAAGATAAGGATGTTTTGCAAGTCTCTGCGCTGATCGTCTGCCTTGCATCGGAAAATTCCCCTCTCACTCCCAGAGTATGCCTGAAAGTGACTGCTTTATCGCCCTGCCGACTCAGCTCTTCAGGCGTTGAAAGCAGATGCTCACCCGCCGCTCTTCTCGCCGCCCTTTGCTTGTTGATCCTCCAATATCTCCAAACCCAGAAGCTTGCCGCAGCCAATCCAGCAATGACGAATCCAATGTTATGGAATGACCCAGGACGAAATGGGGTGCATCGCGTTGCCGGTAGAAATTGCATGCCATGGACGTGCCCATGTTCGACACGGTAAGCACTGCATATCAAATTTCCTACAGCTCGCTTGTAGGCGAACCCGAGGAGCTCAAGAAAGTACGCCGTCAGCAGGAAAGGACTGCGCATGCGAATGCGGTCTGCCATGAACGAAACGCATATGACAATGGTGGCCGCCGTAGGGTAGATTGGCACGGTCATGAGCTGAGCAGTGGTGGTCTTGTTACCCATCTCCTTGATCATCGTCGGTAACGTCAAGGTGACGCCGTAGAGAGGAGAGTTCTGCGAGATGTCAGGCGCTGCTAGCACAATCACCTCACCGACTCAAGTGAAGTCGGAGCTGCCTTCTGGACATGCGCCCTGCGGTCCATGAGCATGTCTGTCGGATGAGTTTCACTCCAACCGACTCGTTTCATCATATGAGCACACATCAGAGGTCATGGTTGCCTGCATCGCTCGTTGCATTGTCCAAAGTCGGGAACTCTTCGGCAACTGCATTTTGATCAGGTCCAGCGCAGCATAGGCTCTGGTTGGCATCGAGTTCTCAACATGCGTGTGCACCTCACGTGCCAGGACAATAGCCACTCACACAACTCCTGAGGTCGCCCAGCAAGAACGGATACTCCATGGTGCCCTGCCTGCCGATCATCACCACCTCAGGCTCCTTCTCCAATGCGGCAATCTTGTCCCGCCACTCGCCCACCTTTACCACCCATTCGCCACGTGTCTCCTCCCGCAGCATACTCAAGCCATCCAGTCCCTGACATAACATCATGTTCTCCCACATGCGCTGCCGCCAGTCCCGCTTCCCACCACCCTCTTCACGCTCCTCCTCGAACTCCCCATCAGGCACATACCACCAATCATCGTTGAAGTCGGCTTGAAAATCGGTTCCCGCCGCAGCCCTCATAGCTTTCAACGGCGCCCTGAATTTGCGGCTGCGGATAGTCCATGTCAACGCGAGATTGTTCTGCTTGGGGTACTCCGGATGTGAATCTGATTTCTTCTCACCCTTCGCGTAGGGCCCTACGAGCTCAACTCTTCGTCTTGGGTCGATGACTTGGTTGTTGTATGCCACAGTGCCAGATGTAATCAGGCCGGTATAAGGCTCCGGAATGCAGTATTTGATGAACTCCAGCCTTGTCTCGACAGACAGCCTACGCTTGCAGAGATCCTGTTTCAACAGCGTCTCGATGTCAGGCCCGAAGAGCTCGCCGTACATGGCGAGGTGAAAAAGGGTGTGACCCGGCTCCGAGTCGATGGTGTACGCATCAGAAGCGCCTCCATCCCAGAAGTCGGGCGTGGCGTACCATTGATCACCGACGCATTTGTCGATCAAGTCGACGACTGGGTTGATGACAGAGAAGCGGAGAGCATGGAGATGGCGAATTCGAGAGAGTGTGAGGCCGACATGTTGAAGAGCTAGGTCGAGCAGACCTTCGGCACCGTTTTGGCAGGCTGTGGCAAGAAGTGTTTCGTTCGCGGATGCTAGGCGGGCCCAGTCTCCAAGCTCTCGGGCGGTAGCGGTAGCTAGAAAGATGGGCGATGGGCGGAAGAAGATGCGAGACTGCGCAGCGGCCAGGCGAAGAATGGTATTCGGTTGCGGATCGGAGAGGACACGGCGGAGATCGCGGCAGGTGGAGGAGAGATTGGCGTAGTCTTCGATGTTGTCGAGATATTCGGGAAGGAGGACGAGAATGTCCTCGGGCAGGTTAAGGATCGATGAGATCGCCATGCTGGCGAGCACTGTCAATCGATGGAGGCGGTAAAGATGGAAGTGGCTCAACTTGTAAGTAAAGATGCTGAGAATTCTGGCCTTGACTCACCTGTGGTTGTGAGATGTTCGAAGGATGCAGCTGTTGCCTGATATGACGTAAATCGCAGCCAGAATTGGCTTGAAACCTTTCTGCATCTCTATCTGCATGCATCGCGTTCGGTCACTTGAAGGAGGATGCGGTGAGGGCGGTGAAGTCCCAGTGCAACACACTCGACACGTACCTTTCGAACGTCCAATTTTGACATTGCTCCACAATCACAGCCGCGCTTCCACCGCGGAAATGAACGTCACAGCAGAAGAGTTCACACGTAGTACGAGGCCTCATCTGGTGCGCGGTGCGAAGCAAGGCAGGCTGTGCGAGTGCATCGATCAAGTAATGCTTTAGCATGCCGTGCTTGGACTTGCAGACCCCCAGCAGCCATAGGCGTTGAGTCTTCGTCCCGGGCAAAAAGTTGCTGCGGAGAGTGCAGCCAGTCTTTTCAACGGACCGCGCATTCTAACAGCAGCCGACAAGTCCGAATCATGAGCCTTGCGGGACAGCCACTGCACCCAGACTGGATTTCAATTGAATTTGCCACGCACGTGTGGGCAGTCAGACGGGCTCTCGCTCTGATGGCATGGCGACATCTTTAGTCTCAGGATTGGGCGACATGGATCCGCTCCTGAGTTTGACAACGCGATGACGAAGGGCCCTACGGCTTCGACCTGAAAAATGCGGCTGGATCTCTTGCATCGGCAAACAGTCCACCAGGCTCAGGCGAAGCAGCAAAGCATCTTCGTCCGACGACCAGCGCCAGAACGGCGAGAAGACTCTGCACCTAGACGCATGTGTTTTACACGCAGCAACAGATCTTCCTAGCTTGTCTGCGATCTGGGTCCACGAACTACCATTGGCTCGCATGGAAATCAGGCAATCGCGCTCATCTGCCGTCCATGCACGCTCTGCTATGCTGCCATTCTGCCTGATGGCGATGGTACAATCCGGCCGTCGCGAAAGAAGTCGAGTCCGAGCATTGACAGCGGCACGGGTTCTCTCCAGGTCTTCAGCAATGTCCGCGCCTGTCGCGCCCTCCCGTCGCCGACTGATCAAGTAATTATCCTCGGATCCCCTCCAGCGACGGACATTGGACGTCGCTCCCTCGTGTCGGCGAAAGGCAGTCAAGCGTTGTTTTACCGGGTTTTTGTTGTGTAATCCGAGCTCCACAGATATTTGAAGCACTGTTCTACCCTCTTTCCTCCTTGCGAGCAGCACCTGGTCCATCTCAGGCGTCCATGTCGTTGGACGGGCCTCGTTTCCGGAACGTTGTCTTGACTGAGGGTTTGCAAGTGGAGTCCGCTGCCGGTAGAGTGAACCTCGTGGTTGTGGTGCTGAAGCTGAAGATGCGGCCGAAGCTACAGCCGACGAACAGACGACTTGTCCATGGGACATGTCACGCCGTCTCGATCCGAAGGGCGTGGAGTAGGAGTAGAGGCCGGCGGAGGGCGGACCTAGTCATGGCTAGGTAACTTGCCGTAGCAGGATTGTGTGGTAGATATATATTGTACAGGGTGGAGTTTGATGTGAGGGCAGGAAGGCACGTACTCACGTATACGCAAGGCAGCAATACACCGCCTCGACATTACACTCCCAATGCTGTGCAGACACACGCCAATACGAACCGTCAGCGCAACGGAGGCGTCGGGACACAGCATCACTCGCTCGTCCAAGACGGCCGCCGGAGAGGAGTCTCGTCCCACACAGCCACGCTGCTTTCCGTCATCACATCAACGGTCCAGCATTTCGACGGGCAAAGATTGCCGGACATGGACAAAGAAACGCGACTTAGACGTCCATCATGCTCCTCGCAGAACACCTACAGAGGAAATGGCATACGAAGCAGATCGACAATAGTGGCGATGAGCTCTACCTCGGGCCATGGGGAGGAGTACTCCCTCAAATGTAAGCTAAATGAGGACGCAGTACTATGAGGGAAGCATTGCCTCGTTGTCGTTACCCTCACTATCTAATAACCACGTGAGCACACACCATCCTTGCAATCATCAACATGTCCGTAGTACAGACGAAGAACATCGAAACGCTCGCCTTTGTAGTCCACGACGCCAAAGAGCCGTTCAAGCTCGAAACCGTCGTCCTCGGCGAACTCCGCGACAACGAGGTCCTCGTCGGCATATAACACTCCGGCATCTGCCACACCGATCTCGTCTTTCAACAAGGGGGCATCAAAGTCTGTCCCTATCCCGCCATCTTCGGCCACGAAGGAGCAGGCACTGTTCGCGCCATCGGCAACAAAGTCAAGAACAAAGACGTCAACATCGGCGACACGGTCCTGCTGTCGATCAATTATTGCGAAGAGTGCAAGTTTTGCAAGTCTGACCATCCTGCTGATCGCGTCGAAGGAACACGGCTGCACCTCTTCGGCGTGCGGCGCGATGGCTCCACTGCGGCCAAGTTGAAAGACAGCGATACAACAGTGCGATTCCACTTTTTCGGCCAGTCCAGTTTTGCAAAGATGAGTTTCGTTGATGAGACGTTGGTTGTAAAACTTCCCTCTGGGATCCCGCCAGAGGATGTGCCGTTCCGGCTGTGGCTATCAGACCGGTCAGTATTTTTGTATCCACGTCCACTTATCCCAACCAACACATATCACCAGGCGCCGGCACAGTCATGAACATGCTCAAACCGGAGCCAGAGTCTTCCATTGTCGTCTTCGGCCTCGGAACAGTCGGCCTCACAGCCATCATGGCTGCCAAATACATGCAAGTCCAGCAGATCATCGCTGTTGACATCTTGGACCACAGAATGCCTCTCGCTCTTGAGATCGGCGCCACTCAAGCCATCAACTCCCGCAAGGTGGAAGACATTGTCGCTCCCATCAAGGAACTGACCGCAGGCAAAGGAGCAGACTACACGATCGACTGCACCGGCGTGCCCGCCGTGATCGAGAACATGCTCAACATGCTGTCCATGCGTGGCACAGCGGCCACAGTAGGTGTAGCTCCAGCTGGTGCAAAGATCACCATCGATCCGTTGATTTTCTTGCTGGGTAGTCGTGGATACAAAGGGTGCAGAGAGGCAGACTCGAATGCGCGAGTCTACATCCCGCAGTTGTGTAAGATGCGGAAGGATTGCCATTTTCCGGTCGAGAAGTTGTGTCGCGTGTACGACGACAAGGACATGGGAACAGCGCTGCACGATCTACATGAGGGAAAAGTCACGAAGCCTGTGATCAAATGGTCGTGAGGTTTCGTGGAGCAATAGTCGCGCGAGCTGCATCTCCTAAATCACCTCTTGAACTGCTTTGACGTTTTTCGTCAAGCCGAAGCCAACAAGTCTGCAGTGTCCGTGATGCTTGCTCCAAATAAGGTAGTCTTCGAAAGCTCGTTCGAGCCTTCAGACTCTCAACTCTATCCTTACGATCCTCCTGAAGAGGGCCATTGCGACTTCAACCGCTTCGACGATTGCGAATGCTGACATAAGCATCGTCACATGCAGATCTCAATAGTCCGCGCGGGGCAACCTTTAACACTTCCACAAATTCCAAACATCGGTGTGACGCCAGATCACATACATCGCCATGGCCGACAGTGATCTCGAAGCGATCCGGCACGCGCGTCTACAACAGCTGCAGTCTCAGCAATCGGGACAAGGAGCAGGTGCGCCCAGCGTAGGAGGAGGAGGAGGCAGCAAGGAAGATGAGCAACGGTGAAACCCGTCCACCCCCACAGCAAACTTGAATGAACATTGACGCTCTCCCAGCTCCCGCGAAGCCGAAGCCCGCGCCTCAATACTCTCGCAAATTCTCGAACCCCTCGCCGCCGATCGTCTCGGCCGAATCCGCATGGTGAATGCTCAGCGGGCAGAGGATGTCGAAAGCCGACTGATCATGCTGGCGCGTTCGGGACAGTTGAGAGCTAGAGTCAGCGAAACGCAACTAAAGGAGATGTTGGAGGCGATTGCCGAACAGATCAAGTCGCAGGGTGGAGGCGGAGGAGAGAAGGTCAAGGTTCAGAGACGAAAGGGAGGATGGGACGATGATGATCTGGATGATTTGTTAAATGAAGATTGATGGAACGGGCTGAGGAACCGACAATATGAGCTTCTTGAGGAAGAGGGCCGCGGGCTGAGCGACTCATGCGCGTCCAGGTGCTGAGGGTTCAGTGACAAGGGCGTGAACGGCACAGGCGGGCATTGCATACATCCAACGAATTACGATCCATCGTCCTGGTAGTTGCTGGCAGAGTCAAGTGAGAGGGGTAGGAGGGCACATGAGGAGATACCCAGCGTGCGCAGATTCTATGCGAGGGCTTAGGGTCGCTCTCGGCACAAGCACAAGGACTACCGTGGAGCGAGCACATGCGGTACAGATCAGCGCATGTGCCGTGGTGGAGAGTGTATGATCGCATTCCGGCTTTTGCATCTCTCGGCTGATGCATACATAACACGTCTAGGAATGCGGCCACGCTCAAGAGAAGTTGTCGAGATACGACTCGATCTGCTGCCACCTCTCCCTAATCAGACAACGCTGTGTCTTCACATGCTCTTCTTCGTCCAATGGTTGTTTTCCATCCATCTCTGCCACATTCTGTCTCGCAAAATCGACGAGATCTTTGAGCACTGGTTTCAGCCAGCCCCAGCAATTCTCATCAAGGCTTCTACCGCTGTCCTCGCCAGTCGCGAGGAAGTGCTCCCAGTCGGCACCGATTGCAGCACGTATCGCGACCTGCGTTCGAAAGCAGATATCCTGCGTTGAGGGAAGGAAAGCGTAAGAGCCCAAATATCCCACATCTTCGAGTGCGGTGTGGACTTCTGGGCGGAGTCTTGGTAGGATGACACCATCGAGCATGATTGAGTCGTCCGGGGACGGCGGTGCTGTCGATGGAAGGAATCCATAGTGGAGCAGCAGCTTCTCGTTCGAATGAGAGCCGTACGATATTAGGACCTCTTCTCCAGTCGCTAGCATCAATGTCAGCGGAAGCTCCAGCAAAGACGGCCGCAACTAGCAGGGGCTCACCGTGAAGTCGAGCAAGGAGAGCGTGGATCAGAAATTGAGCAATCGAAATGCCGCGACGATCGGATCATACACATATACGTGGCGGCCTTTAAGCCCCCTCTCCCGGACGTGATTTGAAGTCTGAAAGGGAGGAATGCACACGAACAGAGTGAATCAAGGAAAGACGCTGAGAACATACCATAATCCCTTTCTGCCTCCAATACGTAGCCCTTACCCCTTATCAGATTTATCTCCGCTCCAGTACCGGTGGCTCCATGGTTCAAATAATCGAGGAATGGGCACAGCACCATCGCCCCAAACTTCCCACTCTTCTGATCAAAGTGGAAACTCCTCGAATTGACAATCGCCCAGTAGTACTCGAACTCGGTCTTACTCCACTCCTCTTCCATGATTTGCATCGCTTCTTGAACGAATTCCCAATCTCGATCAAACTCCTCGCGCTGACGTCGAAGAGGGCCTTGCATCGATTCGGGGAGCGGATCGGCCATTTCGCGATGCCAGAATATAGGTAGGGTGGTGGTAAAGTCATCCCGAGTAGGCCAAGTAGACTTCCAGACAAGATATGGAGATGACGGCGCGGACGTGGCGGACATGATTGAAAGCACCATGTGCGCATGATGAGATGCCCTTCTTAGCAATGACTTGGACCTGGGAGATAGCTTCTTGCCGATGATCGAGGGATTCGATTTGAACATGGCCTTCTCCGGAACGACGATGATGTCACTGCCTTTTGGGATGTCAGAGGTCGTGATAAGACCTAGTCCGCGGCCAGGAAGCGAGGCCGGCTTGACGGAGTTGATAATAACCCCTCGAGATATGCTCCATTCTGTGAAGAGAGCATGTTTGTCGGTGGCCGAACAATGAGATGCGTCGTGAGAGGATGCTTCATCCGTTCGACGTCGCTTCGAAGCCCTGTCACTCATTTGGGCGAACCATGGAGCGTGAAGTCCGTCAATAGTCAAAGACAACCAGGAAGTCGTCGGGAATTGGTGACTAAGCTGGCGAAACTAGCAGCTGCTGCCGTTCGGAATAATTTATCGATAACGAATTTCAATGCCTTTGCTTCTCCAACAACACCACTCAATTCACGTGTCAGAAAACTACGCCAACATGGACACCATTGAACCTCTCCTGACCGATCTTTCGGAAACTCTCACCACCCTCGAAACTGCTCTCGACCCGCTGCTCCGCGCACCGCTATCACAGACTACCAGCAAGCTTCCACTTCTTGACAGTGCAAAACTCTACATCCTCTCAGTCTACGCCCTCGAGAGCCTACTCTTCTCCTCACTACGACTATCCGGCTCAGATGCAACATCACACCCTGTCTTCCGCGAATTGGCGAGAGTAAAGGAGTACTTTGCCAAAGTCGCTTCCGTCGAGGCAAAGTCGGCAGGAGGTAAGGGTCGAGTCGATGTTGGCGCTGCTGGACGCATGATCCGTGCTGGCCTGGCGGGGAATGAGCGGTCAGATCGGGAGTCGGAGCGAAAAGGCGGAAAGAGGAAGCTGGAAGAGTACTCTGGGGCTGGGACGCACACGCGGTTCGAGGGTGTTTCGAAGAGAATGCGTGCCGGCGAGGAGGATGTGGGGGAGCAGATCGGTGTGGTCAGAGCCAGCGAGGTCGACTCCAGCGATGAGTCTGACCAGGGAGAAGGAGTCGGAGATGAGCAGGGCGGCGACAACAACACAGACAGGAGCTCGACGAGGAGGAAAGTGGACAGAGCTGCGCGGAAGCAGAAGAATCGAGAGAAGCGTGTGGCGAAGACAAGTGCAAAGTACAGCAAGCTACTAGAGGAAGAGGGCAGCACGGAGGTGACGGGCCAGGGGAGTGGAGGAGGCGACGCGAAGTGGAAGGCGAAAGGATGGAATCCGTTGCTACCGCACGTGGAGCAGCAAATACAAGTGCTGGAGGACAAGAAGAGAAAGACGGCCGAGGACAAAGCATTGTTGGTGAAGCTCAAGGCACAGCAGGAGAAGCTACGGTCGACGTCTTAGTAAGATGGTTGTTGTGCTGGCCTGATCTCTCTGCTGCTGAGAATGGTCATCACGGAGCAGTTACTCGCTTGTGTGACACGGTCACACCTTTCAGCCCACAATGTATTACGAGTCTACTACCTCTTTCCCATCCAAGTCAGAGCCGACAATACGTACGCATCTGTACCCGTTGTGAGGGTTGGCTGGATCGCGGGCGCGAATCTATCGCTGTGGTTGATCGGCACGCTCTCACCCAGAGTGCCCTCCTTTTCGCATTGATCCCATAATTCCCAGGGCGTACCTCCGTACATGAAAAAGCTGGCCGGCTTCTCCACCGCACTTGCCAGAATGCCGAAGTCCTCCGACCCGCACAGCTTGTCACACATTTTGTTGTATCCATTTGGTCCACTGGCGAAGTGTGCGGAGAAGCTCTCTTCGAGCTTACCCGTCACCGCCTCGTCATTAATCGTGCGAGGGAAGTTGCGCGTGATCTCGATCGTAGGAGGCTTGACGGCTCCCGCAGCCTTGGACTCGGCATTCACGATGCGGCGGACGGAGGCAAGGACTTTCTCTCGCGTCGCAGGTAGAGCGGTGCGTACATCCACAGCAATGCGTGCGTCATCAACGACCACATTCTCCGCATCGCCCGCCTGCACACTTGCGACTGTCACCACTGCGGTATCCCAGGGATCTACTTCGCGCGAGACAATGGTCTGCAGGCGAAGAATCGTGTGAGCCGCGAGAACGACTGGGTCAACGAGTCGATGCGGCATACTAGCATGTCCTCCTCTGCCGTGGAGTGTGATTCGCATGCTGTCCGCTGAGGTAGCTACGAGTCCAGGTCGGGTACCCAGTACACCAGCACGGAATGGGACGACATGGCCACCGATACAGACGTCGGGAATGGGCACAGCATGGCGAGCTGGATCGTACAGGCCATCGTCGACCATGGCCTGAGCACCGGTACCACGCTCTTCGGCGGGCTGGAAAGCGAGCACAAGGGTGCCGGACCAGGTTTCTTTGGCGTTTACGAGAGTGTGGGCTGCGGCGAGGAGGCAGGTGATGTGCATATCGTGGCCGCAGGCGTGCATTACAGGCTTGGTGGTTTTGGTCACCAGATCGAATTGAGTCTTCCTGCTGGCGTAGGGAAGGCCGGTGCGTTCGAGGATAGGTAAGGCGTCAAAGTCTGCGCGAAGGAGAACGGTGGGACCTTCGCCGTTGCGAAATAGAGCGGCGATGCCATGACCGCCAATGTCTGTCAGGACGTTGAAGTCCTTAGATATGTTTGTAGTTAGGTAGGAGGCAATGGTAGCAGCTGTCTCTTTTTCTTGGTTCTGGAATGCGAAGAGTGGAAGTAAGCATGTGTTCAGACGACCATGTGAGGAGCGAAGGCTCCCGGGACATGCCCGATGCCTTCTACACTCGATTGCTCACCGAAAGCTCCGGGTTGGCGTGGAAGTACTTGTAGAGCTCTTCGTATGGCTGAAGGTCTGGACGGTGAGATTGGACGGTCTGGGAGAACGTTGACATTTCGGCGGTGCTGTGTTTTGGGGAAACTTGAATTCGAGAGGAAGAAGTAAAGTGACTGTACCTGTAATTGTACCTACCTACATCCGAATGTCGGCTTCTCCACCGAGTCTTATCGTTCGAAAGCCGCGTGGAGCGGGCAAGCTATCCGCGGCGCGAAGTGCCATGGAGAAGCTGTTCCCCGCCTGTGGTTCGAATCGAGGGAAAACTTTCATCCTCTCGGAACCGTGCCGCAATTAATCCCTTGCAGGGACGGCAGGAGTCCACGGCAGGCGGCAATCCAGCAGGTCCTTCTGACCAAAGGCTTTACCTACAACGACCAATATCATGTCGAGGGTCGCCAAGGTGTTCTCCGAAGCTATAGCAGGCACGATTGATGCTTTCTGCGACGCCTCGATGCTCGCATTGGCGTCTTGCGTAGAATCAGCACCAGCAACAGCTTGGGCTTCTTCGCCGGCATCAACCCCCACTCCCAACGTCGCCTCCAACTGTTCTGCGATCGCGGGACTCTTGCAGGACAGCAGTACCAGCAAAGCCTTCTTACCCAATTCGCGCAAGGGAAATACTTGGTCGTTGGTCATGGTGCCCACATCGTCCAATCTCGTCAATAACGCCCAGATCCACGCGCTGGTGATGGCGGTGATGTCGTGACTTTTCGCGACGTGATGACGTTGAATAACGCCCAGTAGGTTGATTACACTCTCTTGGTCCATGCACCGTAGTTGTGCGAGTCGTGGTGTATGAGAGGTTAATACACGCTGCCACTCGTGGAAGGCTTTGATGTTGTCTTCAGGGAAGGTGATCAAGTGGGCGTCCGTCAGGGTCGCGAGTTGCTCTGCGGTCGGAGGGACTTGAAGGTGGGCACGCTGCAGGTAGAATCGATCGACGAGTCGGCGCGTGAAGACCTTCTGCGGGTCAGTTTTGTCCTCTTCACGGATGGCATCAGAGTTCACAGTCAGCTGATCCGAAGCCGTGGGAGGAATTCCAAGAGAGCTCGCAGCGGCACCTTCGACATGGTCAGCATCAGCTTGCATCTGGTGGGTGGCCGAGAGGATTTCAGGAATGGTTTGTCGCTCAGATCTGGTTTAGGCACTCGTTAGCCGCAAGACCACGCCTCGAAGAGCGACATGTACTGACCTGACAGCTCTCAGATACGCCATGGCCTCCTCCGTATCCGGGTCGTACTCATCTTCCTCGTCAGTATCCGGCGGTGGAGGCCCCAAACTTGTCCACATGTTTGTGGCGGGATCCTTCCTCTTTCCCATCGCCCAATCATCCGCAAGCACCTCCGATTCCTCCTCCTCGACCTCTTCATCGCCAGCTTCCTCACTCTCCTCGTCAGGATACTCCGTCATCTGATAATTCGACACATCACCTTCCACCTCCACGTCTTCCATGTCATCTTCATTCTCTTCAGCGATCCCGCCCACTGCGCTCGCTCTCATTGCGACTAGGTCTTCCGCAAGCGGCAAAGTTTCCTCCTCTTCGTCGTCCTCGTCGGAAGCATAGCTCAGTAAGACGCGTTTGTTCGGGTTGTAAAGTGCCTCAGGGCCGGCTTTGGGCTTGTCGCGTTCGCGGCGACGTTTGGCCATGACTGTCTAGATCCTGATGGCTGCTGTGTTGGGAAACAGTATGAGCGTCCACGCGCGACGTCCGAGGGTCATTGGTGTTGGCGATCGAGCCACGAGTAAAGGCTAAATTGTACGAAGGTGGTTGCGCTGTGCTCGACGCGGAAGTTGGAGATGGAGCCGTGAGGTCGGTGGTACGTCGTCGCAAGATGCCCTATGTGCAGACAGTCGAAGGTGCTAGTTTTGGATAATAAAGTGAATTGTAAGCAAGCGTACATCAAGGTGATAGGGCGTGGCTGCTATATTCTAGTTCTACTAGAGAGAGGATTCAAGTCAAGAACGTTGTTGTAGCCTCAGGCATTCCAAGATCTGTGCCCACCTCATCATGCATGCGGATACAATCAACGACACGGCATTGAACGCAAAGCGAGATTGGGAAGTCGGGGAGATGTCGAAAGCCTTCATCCTTCGTGCAAAACACCGACATGTCCGAGCTGATCTAAGTTCAGCATTTGCCCGGAAGAAGCCAGCGGTATGGTGAAGGCCTGATGAGATCCGCGATATGTAACGGGGACAGCGATGTGGCATTGCTGAATCGTTCTATAATGCATCGACACAGATGGCCCAGCATCGCTGCGCTGGCGCCCCGAGTCAGCACCTCTCGGCTCCTTTCTGCTCATCCAAGTCAATCAACGTGCCCATGCGCTGAAGAGCACCAACCCCACTTGTGAGATGAGCATCGAGGCTGAGAGCTGTTACACTTTGCATCCTTCTGTCACTCCAGTCTCGCGAACGCTCAAAATCTCACTCCCATCGGGAGCACAGCATCAAACGAGCACTTACCCAGTCCTACAGTCCTGCGGAATCGCCAATACCACGAATTCGAGCCATTTGCGAGATCGTGTAGGTTTGGGAGATCACGATCGGAGTCAGTGTGGTAATGCATTCAGTGGCAGACACCGCTGACAGAGTCGTGCAGAATGCCAAAGGTATACATAGCGGTGTACATGCCTCAAGATGGCAACTATTACCATCGGGCCATTTACGTCAAGAGCACACCGCCGAAGATCATCCAGGTCATTGGTGCCCATCCGAGTTTCCAGCCCAATGTGATCGAGGCGAAGCCAGAGAACACACGTCGCCATGTGGAAAACATAAAAGTTGGAGAGGTCAATGACCGGGACTTGCCCGAGTTCTTCTCAACCATGGGTCAAGTCAAAGTGGACAATGAAACGCCGGAATGGAACTGCCAGGACTACGTATTGGAAGCCCTCGATGCGCTGACTGAAGAGTGCGTGCTCGATGATGAAGATGAGGATTACAAGAAAGGCGTGAAGAAGGCCAAGAAGAGGTACTTTGGTGCGCGATGAAGGCGTGAATTGCTAGACAACATATCGATCCCATACCACGTGCGCGTGCCAGCTTTCAATATGATGTTTTGGGGAGATGCATTCCGGCAAATAAAGGTACCTGTCGTCGCTCTCAATAGGGGACAGGTTGTTCAATGCCTTGATGCACTCGAGATCTTCTGGGTAGAACCCGCTCATCTCCCAATCTATCAATCCCGTGATCCGAATGTCTGCCTCAGTTGACTGATCAACCATGATATTAGCGGGTCGGAAGTCCCCGTGGGTAAGGACAATCTTTTGTCTCCGAGGTGGAAAGGTCTGCTTGCGGAGGAACTTCCCGTATACGGTGTCCGTGTTGCGAGCACAGCCGTACATGAACTCCCAGAGCTCTTCGGTTGAGTAAATTGGAGCATCAGCCTTGCGCGTATGTCTGCGTGTGTCTTTGCAGCCTTGGCCACCCACGCCTCCGAGCGGATTACCATGTTCGAAGGGAACGTCTCGAAGTTGTCGAAGCAATGTGTTCGATTCACAGCTGATAGACTCCTTCTGAGTCTCGGTGAGACCGGGCCATGTGGTATCTAGATTGACACCGGGAATGAGGTCCATGAACATGTACCAGGTGTTGCCGATGGAGATGACGCCTTGCGGCTTCGGTGCAAGCGTTGTTGGCAATGTAGTTTCCAGAAACTGCAGCGTTGTATATTCCGTAGAGTCTGGGTCGCTGATTGCTTTGACCACCACCTGGTCGCCACAACGGGCTACGAAGTGGTGGAGGTCTGATGTCGACTGGAAGAGGAAGGTCGCCGAGTTCAGAATGCCAGAAAGTGCATGTGATAATACATGTCCATCTTCTG
The DNA here is from genome assembly GCA_026122155.1 of Zymoseptoria crescenta. Taxonomy (NCBI): domain Eukaryota; kingdom Fungi; phylum Ascomycota; class Dothideomycetes; order Mycosphaerellales; family Mycosphaerellaceae; genus Zymoseptoria; species Zymoseptoria crescenta. The sequence continues at coordinate 20,418 of JALRMM010000219.1, read as the reverse complement.
ACCACTGGCGATTCTCTTCGCCTAGTAAGGATTGAACTGTGGACGACAGCTGGTAGATCACGCTTGCTGGTTGCTTGGTTGGCCTCAAGTTCTGTGATGATCAGCATAGTGCGCTTTCGTCTGTAGCTCTCTGGGCAAGCCGTATGTACGGTGATTTATCTCTGGTACCTCGTCACACTCCTTCTTCGAGGCCAACACCGATGTGTAACGAGCTGGAAGGGCCAAGGATATATCCAAGTCAGGTTGTCGCTTCAGAGCTTTTCGCAACTTTCTCATGACCCTGTTGTTGTATTGCGATGCTTCTCTATTGGAGGTGCTCTTCTCGTCCGAAGTATCGTTCGAGGAGGACATCGCGACGCATTGAACAGGCAAGACGACGCGACGCGTTATTCGAGGTTCATCTTTTAGAATATTCGAATGGACACGGTTCGCGGAAATGCATCCATGTACAGATGAGTCAGCGGCTCAACAACGTCAGTCCTCGATGATGCTCGTTCCACCCAGGTTCTTATCCAAATCCACACAACCTGCTCCTCTACTGCGTAATGTGCGTATGCGCCGCCCAGCTGCATCCATCGTAAGCACTCGCCGCGGCCAATACGAAGTGCGAAAGCCTGTTCGAAGCTCACATCAGCTCCCCAACGGCGCCAGCGGGTTGGCGGGATGCGGGGCACGATGAGGCCGACGGGAACGTGATAGATAGTATCTCGGACTCTGGGCCCTCCGCCATCACATCAAACGACGATCCTGTATAATCTGGGCCTATGCACGGCGCTGACCGAGACCCTCAGCTCCCACACCAGGGAGCCGCTGAGCGATCAAAGCAGCCGCTCAGCTCAATCCCACAAACCGCGCCATGTACCGAGAATGCCGAGGGAGGGGAGTAGAACTACATAAACAAGTACCCCTCCTTTAGGCCCAGGTAAGAGTTACTGCTACACCTCTCTGTTGACAGCAACCAGGACAGCATCGAGCATTGTATACGGGCAGCACTCTAACAACAACCACCACACCATGCCAGGCCAATACGCTCCCTCCTGGCTCGCCTGGGAAGAAGCCTCCGGCGGCCGAGCCACTCTCGCAGGCTCCCCAGAGGACATCAAGGACCAATACGTGCAACTCGTGACCGCTTTGGCTCCTCTCTTCCCCAAGCCGTCCGAGAACGTCGATGTTGTCGAGGGCAAAGTCGACCACGTCGGCTACCGCACCTATGTTCCCAAGGGCGCTTCCGGAGCTCTGCCAATCTGCATCTGGACTCATGGCGGAGGTTGGATGACAGGCGACCTCAACTCGGATGATTTGATCTGTCGTTTGATCGCGGAGCACACAAACTCCGTGGTGGTGAATGTCGACTATCGATTGACACCGGACGCTGTTTGGCCGGCCCAGCTTGAGGATACTTTGAAACTGTACAAGTGGGTGAGTTTGAACGACTCCACCTTCAACCTGTTTCATCTTGTTGCTGACATATTACCCTCTGAGGCCCATGCCAACGCCTCCACCTTCCACGGCGACCCCAACAAAATGTACACAGCCGGTGGGTCAGCGGGCGGTGGCCTCGCTTTGCAAGTCGCCAACAACATCACTCAAGACTCAGAGCTCAAGTCCACAATCAAAGGCGTCGCCGCTCTGGTGCCCACAACCGCTCACTGGGACAGCATCCCCGATAAGTACAAGTCAAAGTACAACTCGTACACGGAGAACGCAAAGGGAACGCCCATCATCGACAAAGGGAGCATGGAGATCTTCTATGAGTACGTCGACCTTCGACCTTCCCCTTCGCTACCTTCCTGTTTGAATCTCATGCTGATCCAATGAAAGGCATGTCAAAGTCGACCCCAACGACCCAGCAGTCTTCACCCTCCTCGCGACCGATAACCACAAGAACTTCCCACCTGTGTACTTCACGTCCTGCGAATTCGACCCTCTCCGCGACGACGCGTATGTCATGGAGGACGCGCTGAAGGAAGCGGGCGTGCCAACGAAACATGACCATTACCCGGTAAGAATCGAGCAGGCCACTGCTCAAAGCAGACGAAATTGTCCAACTCATGGCTGACTTTTCTTTCCGTTCTCAAGGGAATGCCGCACTACTTCTGGATTTTCCCACCAGTTCCAGAAAGTCAGACTTTCATTGGAAACTTGATGGCGGGCATCGAGTGGTTGAAGGGGCAGATGTAGAGGACGGGAAACTTTAAATGTCGACCGTGAGACTCCTTGCATATCGATAGATAGTGTCATGGTCGGTATCGACCGAACGAATCCGGGACGACACTTATGGTGTATCGACACATCTATTCGCTGCCCCTGAAGGCAATCTATCACATAAACCGCAATGACCCGAGACATCGCTTTCCTCGAAGTTGATTTGAGCATACATAACAGTACCAAAGATACCATGCCGCTCCCACGGTAATCAAGCTACAGGTTCTCTGCACCTTCTAAAAGAAACAAATCGTCCTAATCTCAACACTCTCCCTCGCCGGCGCGTCCGGCTTACTCGTCGGATCCACAAACGCCGAATGACCCACGAATCGCGCTCGTTCCTTGTCCGAATCATAAGTTTTGAGCAGGATACTCTTGTCAGGCGTCATCTCCGGGAAGTAGACCCAATTATGCTTCTCGTTCCGCCGCATAACATAGTTCTCTCCCGTACGATCCTGATACCTCAGATACAGCTTGAAAAAGTCTTCCGGCGGGGAGGAAGTAACATCGCACATAGCGAGCGGGTACTCTTCGACTTTATTCAGTGGCTTCCAGACGTTGATGAAAGCTGTTCGTCGGGCGAGAAGATCGTCCGCTTCGTCGGGGAGCAATTGACGGACGCGAGCGGGACCGGACTCGGCAGTGTAATCGCAGTGCACGAGAGCCACAGGAGCGCGTTGAGAAGTATTGGATTGATCGGTGAGCTTCTTGTTCTGGTTGGCTTTGGTGCGGATGGTATGGTCAAAAACAAGCACACGCTTCGCACCCAACTCCTTTTTTAAAAACTCGACGACTTCGGGGTAGAATTGCTCCCGTACCGCCGCATCGTCGTTGAACCCATCGTTCGGGAAGGACGGGTCGAAGTCTTTCACAGCGAAACCCTCCTTGTCGACGGAGAAGTCCGCCGCGCGATCCCAGCCGTTGTGCACGGCGACTTCAAAGGGATCGTCGCCTGGCTCGTGGATGTCTACGGCTTTGGGGTCTTCGTGAAAGTAGATTTCTGTGAGCTTCTCGCCGAGGTCTTTCGTGTAGTTGAAGGATGCACGAACCTCTTTGCCCTTGTTGGGCAGCAGAGCGCTGTCGACCGCGGGCTGGGTCTTTTGCCAGCAGGGGAGCTTCTCGACTTCGGCGATCCAGCGCTTGAGGTTGGGGTGTTGGTCGAGGGGCACTTTGGCGGCGCCGTGGAGGTGCATCGGGCTGGCGACGGCGATGTCGACGATGGTGGGGTTGGGACCTGGGACGATCCATTTGCCGGTCTCGCCGAGGCGGGTGTCGAGGATGCTGGCGGCTTTGTTCCATTTGGGAGCTTCCGCTTCGAGAATGGATTGGTCCGGCTGGCCGCCCATCAATTCTTTGACGATGTTTTCGACGAGGTAGGTGTAGTTCGTTCCGAACCAAACGGAGGCCTCCCAGAGGAGCCATCTGTTGGCATCGGCGCGGAGCTTGAGGTCTTTCGGGTAGGCGTCGGAGCCAGCGACATCGGCAGCGTACATCAAGATGGAGTTGGACTCGGTCAGTTTGAGGTCTCCATCGACGGCGGCTGGGACGGTGGCGTGTGGGTTGATGTTCTTGACGTATTCTTCGCCTTTCTGTTCGCCCTTGAAGAAACTGACAAAGTGCTCGTCGTACTTGACGTCCATCAAGTCGAGGCCTGCGAGGACCTTGCGACAGTTGATGGTGCATGGATCGAGGTAGACTTGAAGGACCATGTTTGCGGTGTTTGTACAATCTGGTATGATCGGATTTTCTTTTTGAGGATGCAGACAGCAAGGCCAAGTGGTGGGCAATATGGATGTATTTCTTTCGGATCGAACACCTCGCCCGATAGTATTTGTCGATCCATCCTACCCCGCGAGCCTCGAACAATTCCATGTTGCCGAAGGACAACGAGGGTATTTGAGTTTGCGGCAAAGCGGTTCGAAAGTGGGAGACAGCTCCGGAGATCGAGAACGATGAGGTAGCAAATGGGGTGAGTTCGGGTTCGCTGCTTGATTGTCCAGCACAGCAAGTAGATTACTTGTCCAGGCTTTCCTTCAGCGCCATCCCTCGCTACATACATCAGGGAGCCAACTTGCCGCATGAAGCCTCTGACACCCAAGCATGAATGAGTTTCCGCTCACTGCAGGACTTCCGAACCAAGTTAATCTTGACCAACCGTCGATACCTGCCCGGACATGGTCTTTGGAAGCCAACGCCAATTCCCGTATGCACGAGACAGTCTGTAGTGTCGAGCGGAGGATAGCGCTGGTTGCGTGGAGAATCGACAGCTTATTGTGGAAATTGAAGAGGACAAGGCAGCGGGCAGAACGCGTCGTACCCGCTTGTACTGAAATCTGGCGTACAATCGGCGCCGTCTTGGGTGCAGGGACACCTCTGCAAGGGATATGTCAGCCAAAGGAAACGATGCCATAGTAATAATGCGGCCACATACCTCATAGCAATGATAATCGACAAAGCTATTTCCGGTTTCGTCATGACATCGACCATAAGTGTATGGATAGCCTGTTTTGAGATCGCACTTCTGGGCAGGGCATTAGTTCTAGCGCGGGGAACTGCAGACGTCAAGGGATCTTCGTACCCAGGCCAAAGCGGAGGTTGCTAGGCCAAGCATCGCGATGAGCTGAACGAGCTGCATGGTGTCTGTGTTGTAGCGTTCCTCGGTGTCGAGTCGTTGCTTCGAGAATGGCTGTTGTCTTGGTGGATTGTGGTCGTTGGTCAGTGAGCTGGAGAAAGGGACGACTGGATGAAGACGAGCCATCGGGTGGGTCTTTATACACTCAACATACTCTATTTTAGAACTGCCTGTGCGAGGATCTATATGCCCAGAATATTCTCGTCCTTCGTCATGTTCTGACCGTCCTTTCGTCATGTTCTTACCGTACCCCTGCGCCGGAGAGGAGGAGTAGGGATCTGCTCGACGGCTGGATTGCAGCCGTCCCCGAAGCAGCGCAAGACCACCGGAGCTTCATCGCGTGGCAATAGAACCTTGCCGCAGCCAGCGCAATAGTCAAAGGATCTGGCAGAAATGTGAAATGCCCTTCGGGAGTGACCATCTCTGAGAGGAATGATGCGGCCGGGACAAGAGGCGGAGGTTGCGATCGCCGTGAGACGCCGGGGTGCGCCCATCGAATGAGGCTGAGTCTCCGAGACCGGATCCCGGGAGTGCAGGGATTGTAGCCCTCTTGGTCTTGAGCCTTTCTCTTCCTCCGCTGCCAGAGCAGACACATCGTGCAGCGACAGCCTGAGGCGTGACCATTCGCGAGAGCAATCAGGCGTCTTGTTGCCTGCCCGCGATGGCAGCATTGTTCTCAGCAAGCACTACTACTCCGGAGAATAGAGAACAAGGACGCTACTCATCCCGCCTCTCGAGGTCGCGAATTCAGCGTTGTGTGAGCGCGACAGGCCATTGGCGGCAACACACCGACCTCGTGTGGGATTCCCAAGCATCTGATGAAAGCGTGCATAGCCCCTTGAGACCCACAACCAGCTTCGCTGAACGCCGTTCTTCCCTGGAAGGCCGACCACATGGAAGGTGGCCGGACCTCATACAGTAGCAGCCTTCGGATGCTCCGGATGCTGAGCATCGGCGCGTGCGGATGCAAGGAAAAAAAGTTCGAAGTTGTATACGAGTCTGATCGTTCACGTCTAGGAGAATTCCTCGAGCGAGACTGTAGATTGGCGTGATGCCGGCTCCACCAGCTACGAATATCAGGTCGCGTGGTTGCGAGGACGGCGTGTAGGTATAGCCAAGAATCGGTCCGCGGACGGCGAGCTGATCACCCGGTTTCAGGGAATGAATGTACGAAGAGGCTTTGCCGTTCGGGTATTGCTTGACGAGGAGTTGCACGCTGCCGGGCTCGTCCGGGTCGGAAATGGGCGTGTACGGACGGAAGACGGGAAACCAGCCGCCCGGTGGAGTGTGCTGGGTGAGGATTGCAGCTGTATTGAATATTCAATCTTTGCTTGCTTGCTTCGGGACATAGCTTAGATGGTTTCAGGCAACGTACATCCAGCAGGTACGCCACTAACTTGCGAGCTTCCTCCTGGTAGGGCGAAAGTGAGCCTCTTCGGGTCGTGGTTGACTTGTTCGGTTTGTGTGACTGACAATTGCTTGCTGAAGAGCATGCCGCTGGGCATGGTGAGCGCCTTGCTTGGCGAGTTGCTGGCCGAGTCAAGCATGATTGCTTTCCTGCTGGTTGCATATGTGCTGCCTGCGACTGTCATAACAGCAAGACTGCTGAGCAAGGGTAGGGCGCGAGGGCACTGTGAGGATTTCGAGGCCATCTTGCTGGGTCAGGAGGTCATTGGAAGACGTGAGGGATGTCCAGTATACGACGAGTGCTTCGAAGGGCTCTTCTTGCATATGAAGTCGACCTGCCAGGCGACGAAAGTGGAGACAAGAAGTCCGTGATTCCTTCGCGTGTCACCCGACTGATCCTCCAAGGTCCGACTTTCGTGTCCGGAAAGTGCGGTTCGCCCGATGCCATCGTCGAACATCACATCATCGGCATTTCGTGATGTGGTCAAACGTCCAGTCTGGGGAGTTTCGCACTGAGCTCAATGGGCATCTTTGTGGTAGACATGGTCCTTTTGTACACTGTTGATAGATGGAGTGGAGTGGGAGAAATGTCCAGAATGGTTTCGACCGTCCCTTAAGAGCGCGCAGATCTCCTTTCCCGTTACGCCCAAGTCCATCAGCATGCCTTCCTTTGTCCCCCCATGGATAGTGGATCAAAGCATTATTCATCTTCTGTGGGCCGCGTCTCAGAACCTTTATGCCCGCTGCATCGCCCCAGTTTCCACTCTTACAACGAGCGATTGCTTCCTGCAGGTACAACTTTGTTCTTGCATTCCTTCTTGGCTTTCGATGACTTAGACTAGATGAGCCTTCTTTTCCGCAGACGATATAGGTCAACCTTCAATCTGTCAGAATGCTCCTTCCTCAAGTCTTCTAGCTCCCCCTTCATAACAAGGTCTTCCCTTTCCTTGACAGCCCACAGAAGCTCGATCCGAGTTCGATCTTCCGATCTGTTCAGAATGCCTTTCGTGAGGCTGTGTACCGGAGCGATGTCCGCACCGCCAGCCACGATGAGAACATCGCGGGGATCGTTCGATGGCGGGTACTGGTAGCGATATGCTGGATCACGAACCCGTAGGCTATCGCCAGGTTGAAGAGAGTGGATGTGAATCGAGATTCCATCATTGCGATACCGTCTCGGCAGCAGTCTCAAGTTGTTGAGGTCTTCAAGGTCCGATATGGGCGTGTAGAAGCGTGTAGAGGACCACAGGAAGGGGAACCAGGTACCTGGAGGAGTGTATATCGTAGTGAGTCAACATTCGTATACAGTGACCATGAGCTTTTCAGAGACGTACACCCAGCCCGAAGACCATCAGTCTGCAGTTGTCCCCGCGGCAGGGCCAGTGTAATTTTCTTCGTGTCATGGCTGACTTGCTCTGTGTGTGTGACCTTCAAGAACTCGTCATGCTTCCAATGGTGGAATCGAACGAAGCCTGAAGGGCAGGACTTGGGACGCTGACGGCAGGACTGGCAGCAGGACTGGTGTCTAAAAAAGCATCGGCCGGAGGAGATTTAAACAGATAACTACTTATTATCGTGGGAGAAAGTAAAGAACGCGTCGATCGCAAGTAATGTGCAATGAAAAATGTGGAAACGGATACAAGGAAGAATGTGGTCTAACATCTTGTTGTTGGCCATCGATGACTCCATCCAAACGAAGCGATGGACAATTTGAGACTTGCTGGCGAGACGACAGTTGAACTCTCCTGTCTGTATCAGTTCAATCGACCTTCCATTCACCTGTCACCCTCTCTGCGAACATGCTTCACCACAATAGTGTCCTCGTCAGAACTTGCCGCCGCATCGTCCACATTCACCTTTGCGCTCACCTCCTCTCCCTCGACCTCATCCTCTCCGTCGATATGGGCCTTGTCGTCCTCCTCTGCTACCAACTCCTCAGGCTCCGTCTCGTCTTTTCTCTCAGCCTCAACAGCTCTCTCAGCCTCGACCTCAGGAACCCCTTCAACCCGAGGAACCTCCACGGCGTTGGGAGGAACGTCTCTTACAGCGACTGCGTCGCTTGTGTTGGCTTCATCCGCGTTGTCGCCCGGCTCCTTGTCAACAATGACGTCCAGATCGGGAGCCTCAACCATGGTCTCGCTGTTGTCGTCGTCCCCCACGCCCATGTCTTCCGCTGGGTCTGCGACAACGTCTTTCGCGCTCTCATGCTCGATGTTGAACTCGCCATGCTCCGATACGCCCAGGTCACCCTCTGAATCTGCAGCAACCCCTTTCACGCTCTCATTCTCGCTGTTGACCTCGCCATTCGCCAATACGCCCAGATCGCCCTCTGCATCTGCGACAACATCTTTTACGCTCTCATACTGCGGGTTGACCTCGCCGTTCGCTGGTACGCCCAGGTCGCCCTCTGTATCTGCGACAACATCTTTCGCGCTCTCATGCTCTCTGTTGACCTCGCCATTCGCTCGCACGCCCATGTCGGGCTCCACTTCTTCAACATCCGTTTCCGTACGCTCAATCTCCACGCGAAGCTCGATGTTCTGCTTGACGTTGTCGGCATCGTCGGACGCCTTTGGCTCATCTTGCTTCGAACCCTGTGAAAGACCTTCTGCACCGAGCTCATCGCTCTTTGGACCTGAATCCTCGTGCTCCGCGCCTTGGCTGCCGTTCTGCAGTCCCTGTCTAGCTACCTCAAGCCCACTAGTCTCACAAGCACCCGTCTCCGGGCTTTTGCGCCTGATCCACTGCTCTGGATGCTCCTCAACAAACGTCCATTTCTTCCCAGGTCTCTCCGAAGCAGGCTCTTTCTCAGCAGCATAATTCACAACCTTCTCAACCTCCTGAGCTTCTTCTTCGATCGGAGTAAGCGCACTTCTCCCTCTCTGCGGGCTTTCGAGCTCCGATCTTTTTAGTTCCGTTCTTTCCACCTCCGGCCTTTCTAGCTCCGGTGTTTTCAGTACCGGTCTTTCCAGTTCTGCTCTTCGCAGCTCCCATCTTTCCAATACCGGCCTGTCAAGCTCCAACCTTCCTGTCCCCGGTGTATCCACCTCAACTCTCTCCTCAGGTTGCCGCTCCACGCGCTTCTTCCTCTCCGCCTTCTTCCTCGCCGAACCTTTCTCCCTCTCATACCACTCATCCGGCAACATTCTCCCTCCAGCTGCAACATCATCCTCGTTCTGATCAAACAGTCCAGTCTCAGCATTCGAAGATCCAAGAAACATCTTCCTACACGGCACACACATCCAGCTCAAATGTCGTGGTGGCAAAGCCGGGAGGTTGACGCAGCGGAGGTGAAAATATGCAGTCGGACAGTCGCGATTGTGGCAGCGGATGACTTTGTTCATGTCGACGAACTGAGGCGGCGGCTGGCCGCAGATGCAGAAGGGTTTGGGCTCAGACTCTTGATCGATGGTGTCTTCGTCGCGGAAACCTGATTCGTGAAGATGACTGGCGGTGGCTGGGGAGGAAGGCGGAGGGCCCGTAGGAGGAGGGTCGAGGGCTGGCTGCCGTTGAATTGGAAGGGGTCCGTCAGTGTCGTCGGGGTGGGCATATCTACCGCGGTTCGAGTCGGCGAGCTGTTCGTCGGTGATCCTGAGGTGGTCAGGTGGGCGGTTCTTGTACCGGGCCATGGCTTTTGAGGGGCTACGCAGTGATGAGGTGAGATGAATCGTGAGGAGATCTGGAAAGGAAGGGAGAGAGCATGTTATTGATGACTTGATTGCTAGTGACGAATGGTAGAGGAGATGTTTGTTCGAAAGAGTTGTAGCTGAGAAAGAGGTAGTAGTAGAAGGAGGTCCGCAGTGACGAGCTTGCACGTGAAAGTCGCAGAAAGCACATGTGACAGGTGACAATCAATCAATCAATCACTGAAGCTGAGCTTTGTCCAGATTCTTCCGGAAAGTCGTATCCTTGAAAGGCACAGTCGCCGACCCTACAATCGTGTCAGCTCCAAATCAATCACAGCAATCAGTCAAACGACCTACCAAAGTCCGTAGTATCCAGCGCAACCCTCGCTGCATGCGTCAACTCCTCCCAAGCAACCAAGGGCTGCTGCTCACCCTTGATCAATGTGAAGCTCAGCTGATGGTTGAGCGGAAAGAGGCTGACGTACGCAATCAAAGGATGCGTTCCCTCAGCCGTAGGCAGGAAAGGCGGTTTGAGGTCGTGGTACTTCCCGTGAGCGCTGGCTGCGACACCGAGCAACCGCGCGGATAGTGTGGCGTCGGATAACCAGACTACGATTCCTTCCCAGTCGTAGCGGTGGCCGAGATCAAAAGCGGGCGAGTCTTTAGGCATGAACCAAGCGTACAAGATGGCGAAGGAGCCTTTGTAATGAGCGGAGCGGGCGTAGACTTGGCCAGTGCTGCTGTCGCAGTCGTCGTCGGATCTGCCGCCGGGTTGAAGACCTCCACTGTTATGCTGTTCAGTTCTGCATATGAAAGGCGAGAGTGGAACTGTGTTACCTAGTGTTGCCCTCAGCGTCGACAGCCGGGAAAGGGACACAGCCGTTCACGACATTTAGAAACGGTTTGTACTTGAGGTAGAGCTCGCCGATGGTACCCTCCGGAACGGATTCGGAGAATCCTACCACGGCATCGTGTTTGATGACCGCCCGTCGATGGATGCTGGAAGCCAGCGCATTGGAGACTGCGAGCAGCAGCAGCAGCAGTGACGCAGAGTTCATTGTGTACGCGAATGGTGAGTGCTCGGATCCTCAACTGTCTGCCGTTCCCATCATCATTATATGCAAACTCGAAATGCACACATGAGAGCAGCCATGTGCTCAGGTATCAGTAGTGTAAGTCAAGTAGCGATATAGTTTCACTTGATTGCTGAAGATCGTCGGGCACGCGGCCCAGTGATTGGCTACAACAGCTCCTCATAGTCGCGTAGAGAAGCCTGCATGAAGTTGACAACCATTAGCCTGGTCAGATGCCCAGTTTGGGTGCGGATTTGCAAAGTACCTGTACTTCCAGCTCCCGTGAACGAACGACCATCGTTGCTCGAAAACTGCGGAACAAAGCCATGGTGGCCTGGCGTTGTCAGGGGCAGGCAAGATTAGCTGGGCTTCCATGCCCTCGAACCTCAAAGGTCCCGGCCCTGAAAGCGCCTCGAATTAAAAGAGTGCAGCTGATTCGGAAACATGACGATTGAAAAAGATCAGATCGCGCGTCCCCTGGTCGCTGGAACTGCATCGGCGTACGCATACCCAAGGAGGTATGTAAACCTTCAAAGGCATGATCAAGCGCTTTGTGAAGCCGCGGCTTTCGTGTACAACACCTGAGACACCTTGGCATTCTCGCAGTGACCATCGTGCGCTCTATCTGCACGGCATCATTCCCGTTGAGCCCGCTAGGCAAGAAGGCTCGAGTTTCGCTGAGCAGTATCTTGTACTCTCCATCGGCGTCCAGATTTAGAGGTGAGGCGTTTCCGTACTTCTTCGAAGATGCATTGGGAGTACTACATGTACACTTCCACCCTATGACTCCAACTCGACTCCTTTGTCGTCCGCTCGCACACAACTCCTGTCCCTTCATCTTTCATACGCAAGGAGATTTGGACCGACTCGACGTTTGCGTAGTCTACTCGTCGGATGGCTTGTGGTAGTTGACCTTGGGGTTCCAGAAGGCAGTCTGTGTTGCTTGTCGTCAGTATGAGGTCCTCCAAGACACGTCGCGACGCCTCGATGCCCAACGCTTCGTAGCTCGTAATGACGTTACCACACACCTTGTCACCATCTCCCCAGAAGAAGTTCTTGGTGCGGATGTTCTGGAATGCGTATTCTGTCTTCTCCTCGAGAGGCGGGCCGTGAGCCACGTGCTCCCAGTGCTCTTTCCACAGGCGCCATGCGTTGACGCTGGCGAGAATCAGGGAAGGAATGACGACGCTGGTGTTGGTGTTAGTCGCTGCTTGTTGAGTGTGAGAATGCCAGGGTGGTTCGAGCGGGTGCGGCATACTAGATGGAGAGCTTGCGCCACAGGTCTACACGTTCATGGAGTCAGTGGAGCATCAAATCACAGCCCGAACATCGCAATACGCACCACTGGTGGCAGCGGCGTGGTCCTTGACGGCCTGGCGCTCCTTGTTGAAGGTGTTGTTCTGAGTGCCGACGTTGGACTGAAGACGGCGCTGCATCGAGCGGCGGAAAGCCGGGAGGGCGGTGCGTGAGACGCGGACTGGAAGCATGACGGCGATCTTCGTGTCGTGAGGGCTTTGTGGTGGTCGAGGGATTGGAGGTCTTCAACAATGCGTCGTCGTCGTCGTCGTGCCGTGAAGCTGCTGTCGGTATCGACTCTGCCGTGCGGGATGAGCCGGTAATTTTACGTCACGTGCAGGCTCCTCTGTGACATCAGCCATTCGATGAAGGGACAACGATCATTACCACTTCTTTTGTCCTCGACATATGGACAAGCACCGCGAATTGACCTCACTTCGATTTCATGGCACTGGATCAGCAGCGGAACTGGACGGTGTCTATGGCCGAAAACCTCGAGCATGTCATCAAGAACAGCCGCTCACAAGTTTGCAAGAAGAACGAAGCAATCGAGATCAGCCGACTTGACGAAAGTACCAAGGCAGCGACATGGACCAAGGAGCCAGTCTACCTACCCGATGAGATCTTGGTGCAGATCCTCGACTACGTCGCTCGCTTTCGCGAATCTCAATATACGTTAGCTTCTTGCTGTCGACTCTCACGACAATGGTTCTCTGCAGCGGTGCCACTCCTCTATCGACGGCCACAACTATATGGCAAAAACTATGGTCCGTTTGTGGGAACGATATGTCCCTCGAAGAACCTCCACGTCCGTGAAAGTCCCTTGGCTGAGCTGGTCAAAGTTTTGAACATGAGTGCGTTGGTCCATCAAGGGAGCAAGAGTGAACTTGCGCGTCTTCTCGGTCGGACAAAGTATAGTCTGGAGGAGTACACCGCACCACAGACAGGTTTCGCGGATAACAGCTTTCCAGCGTTAGCCAAGGCCCATCGACTTCGCGTGCTGGACCTCTGCCTCGTGTCAGAATCACCACCTCTGCTTAGGTTGTTCAAGACCATATCGCATCTCGAGAACCTCACGACGCTACGACTACCGCGATCAGCTGGCTTTGCTGTAAAGGTTGACGCTTCGCTTGTGGTGTGGCCGCCGAAGTTGGAAAATCTGTCTTTGAGTGGTGGCATCGACGCACATTTCTTATATGGGGTCGTGGCATTCCCACAATCATTACGCAGTCTGACGATTGAACATTGTCCACTATTACAGACAAGCGATGTTCTGAATCTTCTGCGCGGTCCAGTACGCCTGCTCCCCAACCTGGACACTCTCAAGCTCGCCAACCTGCCACGTCTCCACGACCACGCCCTTGATAGCCTGCTCTTCATCCTTCCCGGGCTCAGGAAGCTCAGCGTCAGTGTGGACTACATCACACCCGATGTCTTCGACCTCGACGTCACGAGTCGACCAGACGAATTGCAAACATTCTTGATCGACAACATGACGCAGCTGAGACATCCGGCTCGGCATCTCTGGCGACCAGATCGGCATTGTGAATTACAAACTCTGGAGTTGACGAATTCTGGCAATCCAGGAGTTGAAGACAAGATCTCGCCGATTGATCTAGTCATTGCGGTGGACGACGGCACGCTGCCAAATCTCAGACAGGTTCGCGTGGCGAAGAGTCTGCTGTGGCATGGGAGTGCTACGAGGCAGGACTTGGAAGCGCTGTCTGATACCCTCAAAGAGGCGGGAGCTGGAAAGAAGATTGCTGATGGGGGCTTGGAAGCTGGCGTTTGGACCTTTGACGGTTGATTCAACCTCTCCCGCTACGGTGTGAGCACGATGCCGCGCGCGTTGTGCTGATTGAAGTGCTGTTGCATAGCGAATTTCACGAGTCTGATGACTGATGAACAATTTGATACCCGGCCCAGCTTCTACGCGCCATTCTTAGGCACCTTTACCCGCCTCTCTGATTTCCCTTCGGGTAAAGATACAAGCACTTTTCTGGGTTTGGAGCCATATACTATTGTACCGTGCATACTGAAGATGCCATGATGCCGTCGTTCATCTGACAGGAATGAGGCTTGGACGCTGGACGCCTCCTTGCCTTTCTGGCAGCCTTGGCTGTGGTAGAGACCGTTCGGATGCCGTCGATCAGGGAGAACGACGAGATTGTCTTGCAAGAGGCTTCGGAATGACGAGCTTGGGGGATCAAGCAGATGTTCGGCTTCAAGCAATGGACTATAAGTTACTTGCAATCATGAAATATGAAATGAAGTGTATCACCGTGCCAATGACTTTGGAATGCTGACCATTGTAGTGGCGTTCGTTTAATTGGCCGTTCGAGCTTGCGGTTCATGTTTGGATCTCCATTCCTCCTTCCTCCCTCTGTTGACCAACAACACTCTACATCTACATTGACACGCTGCTCGATCTTCTGCTCATTGTTTGTCTCAGACTCACCCGCCGTGAGGACACGACCGCTCGCATTCACCAAATCCGCAGCAGCCACCCTCTGCTTTTGAACGTGTGAAGTCCCCACTAGAACTACGGCTGCGCGTCGACCCAGCGTGCTTCGCGTCTCCAGCACCACTCGCACCCTTCCTTGACATTCACAACAAATACGGCCCGAGCATGGATACCGCAATATCCACCTTGACGCGTGCATCATCCACCGACTCGTCCAGCTTCTCCAACATTCTCGTCTCCACCACCGCCATGGACATCGACCGCGAGTCCGAGCAGCCAGCTACCTCCACACCACCCACCAGCGTGTCCGATGATCGTAGTCTCGGCTCCAACAAAGTCTCGAACGAGAAAGTCAAGGCTCTCGCGCCGCAGGACGTTCCCACCGGTCGTTCCAAGCGTTCTCGCGCGATAGTGTCTACCTACAACCTGAAGCAGCTCGCGGACAAGCAACTGCCCAAGACGACCAGCCGCAACCCCTCGGGATTGTCCGGTCGAACTCTTGTTGAACGCGACGACGCCGCTCCCGAGGACGAATCCTTCGACATTAAAGTCGAGAAGGCTTTGAACACCGATTGGCAATTACCAGGCTCGCTGAAGAAGAAGTCTCCCGTGAAACCGCAGCGTCGCCCGAGCGTGAAAGACCGCGTCAAGGAGGGCGTTGTGGAGGCAGGGAAGAAGATTGCCAGTAAGGCTGGTAGCCTTCGGAGTGTATTGGGAAAGCGTAGGCGCGACATGATGGAGTCTGGTAAGCGTAAGTTGGACAAAATTGAGGAGCCTCCCAGTCCACCTAAGAGCAAACTGTTGAAGGAGTTGGACCTGGGAAAGAGGGGACTCCTCGACGAAATCGACCTCGACGCGGCTTTGCCTGCACCACGTCCCACCAAACGAGCAAAGACTGCAGCCTCGGCGCCGATTCAAAACGTTGCTCAGCCTACTGGACCATTGCAAAAGACTTCAGATGGAAAGAAGGTCAAGAAGTGGCAGGCGGAGGGCTTATACGCGGGCCAGGACAACGAAATAACATCCGCTCACGGAGGAGGGAAGAAGAATATGCAGAAGAAGAGTCTTGGATCCGCGCCAGAAGCGCAGGAAGCAGAAGCTTCTGCTCCCAAACGCAAGTCTTTCTTGTCGCTGCCCATGTATGGCTACCTGGACAAGCAGCGAGACTTCAGAATCCCTTACGACGTGTTTGCTACTTCTGCGAGAAAGGGGGATGAAAAGCCAAAGGACTGGCACAAGGTCAATCGCAACAGACTGGTCGGCGAAGCCAAAGATCTGTGGGAGAAGAAACATAACCTCCCCACTTCTGCTTGTGTCTGCACTGACCCGGGCGAGGGAGAAATGGGTTGCGACGAAGACTGTCTCAACCGCGTGATGCAGTACGAGTGCAACGACCAAAATTGTCGGCTCTCAGCCAGCACCTGTAACAACCGAGCTTTTGCACAGCTCGCCGCGCGGACCAAGAAGGGCGGACTTTTCGACGTCGGTGTCGAGGTCGTCAAGACTCATGAATGCGGGTTCGGCATTCGTTCATGCCGTTCCTTCACCGCCGGCCAGATCATCATGGAGTATACTGGCGAGATCATTTCCGAAGGCGAGTGCCAGCGTCGCATGCGCGAGGTATATCACGACAAGGCGTGCTACTACCTCATGGAGCTCGAGCGGAATCTGGTGATTGACGGAACGAAAGGTAGCATGGCTCGTTTCATCAATCACTCCTGCGAGCCGAACTGTGAGGTTCGCATGGTCAAGGTTAATGGCACTCCACGGATGGCGGTCTTTGCAGGCGAGAGTGGCATCATGACTGGCGAGGAACTCACGTACGACTACAACTTTGATAACTTTGGCGAGAGCGCGCAGAAGTGCTATTGCGGAGCTCCCAACTGCAGAGGCACTTTGAGCCGTCGTCTGAATGCTGCCGAGCAGAAGAAGATGGCCAAGGAGGAGTCCGAACGCAAGCGCAAGGCTGCTGAGCAGGCTCAAAAGACGGCCGAGGAGGAGCAGCGCAGGAAGAAGGTGAAGACTGATCGAGGAAGCAGCTGGCGTGGATGGCTGGCTGTTGACGACCCAGAGACCAAAGCTCGCCTCCGCGAGGAGAAGAAGGCGCGCGAGGAAGCAGAGAAGAATTCCGTGCGTGCCAGGCGTCTAGCCGCTCGTCGTGGCTCGCCGCCTGCTCTCACTGAAAAGCCTGTCGTCAAGCAAGCCGAGCCCAAGCGGCGTCGCACTGCTGGCGCCGAGACTAAGACGACTGCAGATGAGAATGCTGGCTCTTCTCGCCCGGCTACAGCGACCACATCTCAGAAGATATCCACCATTCGCAAAGTGTCCACCGGCTCTCGCTTCTCCGAAGACCTCACCGACGCACGACCGACTTCCAAAGCCAGCTCTCGACAGTCCACCACCACCTCTCGGAAGACCTCCTTTGGTCTCTCGCGTGTGTCGACAGAAGTCCACACGGAGACCATCGAAGAGGGCGACGACATCTTCGTCGGCAGTTCGGCTAACAAGGATGAGAAGAGTGCTAAGCGTGCTAAGCGTGCGTCTGTCGCCTTCGCTGATGCTGACGATGATGCAGAGACGCAGCTGCTGAACGACATGAATGAGGGTCTGGGCAGGGATGGCGATGTTCAGACGAAGGAAGACGGGAACAAGGGAAAGGCGAAACGGATGGGCTCGATCCGTCAGAGGATCGAGGACGTCGTTAAGAACACGTCTAAGGGACTGAGGCAGAGTACCTTGAGTTTTTCGAAGATGGGTTAAAAGGTTCCAAACTGGCGGTGAGTTTTCGACTGGATGGACATTGAATAGCATCTGCTGCAGCAGGCAAAAGAGACTTCGGGCATCGAGTTTCAATAGACCAGCTAGACAGCGTCGCGAGGAGACCGTATGAAAGGGCATTGAGTTGCCATTCTTTCCTTCTACCATGCAGCCGCACACAGCTGCCACAGCTGGCCGCAACGAAGACATGCTTTATGTACCGCCATTACTCGGAGTCGTACATCGATTCTTCACTTACGCCTGACTCCCCCTTCCTACTCATCCCTCTCCTTCCCGTACTTGCCAACCAACTCCCCCATAATCCCCATGGCTCCACCCCTATACCCACCCCCAAACATCGCATGATGATTCAGGTGATGATACAGCTCGTACAATTTCACACGATCATCGTACTCCTCCACCGGTGCCGTTTTGGGTACCAAGTCATGATACGCCTTCAGGAACTCGCCTCCGAACCCGCCAAACATCTTCATGATCCCAAGTTCGTACTCGGAATGCGCGTAGCAAGCCGACGAGTCAAACACCACGTCTTCCGCGTCGCTCATACCGGGAAGTCTGCCGCGGGCAGCGTTACCAGACCAGAGATCGCCGTGGACGACAACAGGTTTGATACCTTTGCCGTGGTTCAGGTGGTCGTCGCCGATGAGTCGCGGTACGACGGTCGTGCAGAGGGTCTCGACCATGGAGTGAAGTTCGGCGTCTTTGCCTTGGTTCCGAGCTGCTTCCTGGACGATGAAGCGGAGACGGGAATTGGCGTAGAAGTTCGCCCAGGAGGAGGAGAAAGTGTTGTCTTGCGCTGTGTCTCCGCAACATGTCGATACGGGAAAGCCGAATTGTGGACTTTCATATCCGTCTGGGATGGGTGCGGGAGTGGTGTGTAGTTTTGCAAGTTTGTGGGCGAGAGAGGCGGGACCTTGGGATGCATACCCCTCCCTTGAACATCCTCCGCTCAAGTCGAGGAGTTCGGTGAGCAGGAATGAGGTGTCTGGCGTTTCGACATATTGGCCGTGGCCGAAGGATTTGGGGCAGATAGAAGGCACGGCGGTACTCAGGGCGTTGAGAGAGGCGTGTTCGCCGGCAAACATGAGCGCTGCAGACGGACCACGTCCGATTTTGAGGAAATAATGTGTTTCTGTTGCGTCATGGTTCTTGGTTGTGACTTTTGAGGCGGCAGCGGAGGAGTCGCCGCCGCGGATGGAGGATATTTTACTGCGCGTTGAGGGGGATATGGAGAGGAGGGCTGTGAGAGCGGGGTCAAGGGAGGCCATGATGGCGGTCTTTCCATGGAATCGGACTCGAATGACCGGTGACTGGCTTCCGGGTAGAATGGTTGTGGTGGTAGAAAAGGACGATATGAGGGAAGAGATGTGAGGTGATCTCAGTCGTGAACGAAGATGTGTGATCGCCGGTGTTGAGCTTAGTATGTTGGAATCAATGCAATGGACCTTACGTTTGGTACAGGACCGTAAAGACACACGGTACGACATCTTTTGAGATGCCCCGGTCTGTAAGAAGAGACATTGATGAAGGGACTGTGCAAGATTTGTAACGAGCATTGTATATACCGAAACCTGTATCTAGTACATACGACCACCATCAGATGGACGACCGGCGCCCCAGATCAAGTGTCGAAAACAACATGGGCTCTTAGGAGCACTACTGGTGAGATCATTGCCTCGAAGGTCTCAGGACTTTTAAGAAGTCGACCGTCATTGCGTAGGCTTCTTTTTTGGCGGCATCTTGAGGTGTTCCCTCTCGTGTGCTTATGTTCCACTAGCAAGCACTATCAGTCGTGATTTCCTCGAAATAACTGCGGGCGCAACATACCGCATGATCACACTTTTCCATCCTCTTGTGGACTAGATTGATTCCCGCGACCTTCTCCAGTCGCCCGGCGAGTTCCTCCGCCTCTGGAGCAAGAGTATCCAACCCACAAGTAATCATGAAAAGGTGACTGGGGAAAGAGTCCACGGAGAGAAATGCCGGGGAAACACGGGGTTCTCTGGGATCGATGCCATTCTGGAGGTAGCAATCGTTAAACATGCGAGCCATGGATGCGGGAATGGGGTTCCCAGAGGGATTGGGAGCGGCTTTAGCATCGGGGTCCTGAGCGATGTCGACAGGAGGGTAGTAGGCGATCACGCTGTTAATTGTGCCTTTGGGAAAACTCGATGCTGACGCCACGAGAGCCAGATTGGCGCCTGCGCTGAAGCCTGAAACAGATATGTTGGTGACATCGTATTTCTCTGGCTGGCTCATTGCCCAATTGATGGCATCCTCGACGTCTTCAAGAGCAGCAGGGAAGGGGTATTCGGGAGCCACTTTTGGTGCATTTCAGTAGGTACGCTCAAGTTCGCGAATCGGGGATGAAGTTCTTTCTCCAAATGAAAGGGGGCAACGTACAGCGATATGCAACGTCGACGACAGTATGATCCGTGTTTGTAGCGATGTGTCGACAGAACTCATCGTCGCTACCGTGCAGTGGGAGAACGAAACCACTCCCATGAAAGTTGATCAGTACCGGCTGTGGGCCATTCCGTGCAGTGGGTTTGTATACGTTTGCGTTGATGCTCCGACCGGGCTCTCTTGATGGAATGTGTATGACTTCGTCAGGCTGAGGGCGACAGCCGGAGGTGAAAGCTTTGATGGCCACGGGGAGTCGAATAGAAGTTACCAGCAACTTCAATCGCAAGTATTCGAGCATGGTCGGGAGAACTGGACAATGGATATCCAGTCTGCCCTCGATGTCAGGACATCATGATTGACGGCATCTAAGGTTTCTCCGTTGATTGTCCCGGGACCGCCAATAGAGGATATATACGCATGATTTGAATCCAGGGCACATACGACCACAGATAGATGAAAAATCGGCTTCCCGTCCGATCAGCCATGATAATCATCTAATCGCTACACTAGTACTCAAGTTGGTGACAATTG
>JALRMM010000218.1:0-62684 GCA_026122155.1 Zymoseptoria crescenta | reverse complement strand
CTAAGGTCGAGAGATATAGAGAACAACGATTGTATATAGAAAGACTGCTGTCGTAAGACAGCCGTCCTACATAGTTATAGACTCCTATAGGACGTAAATAGAACAAACAAACAAACAAACAAAACTAGCCGTCGAACTTTATCGTTTTAGACTTTATCGTTTTAGACTTTATCGTTTTAGACTTCGGACTTTACCGCTACTAGCGTAGTAGGCTACGAGTCGGTAACAACGACAATAATATAACGATACGTAATTATAAGAGGTCCGCTATAGATACGGACGATATAATTTGAACTATATAGATATATTATTCTAACGTACGTATAACGCGATATACCCTACTCTATACTCCTCGATTACTACGCTCCTTAATTACTACGCTCCTTAACCTATCTCGCTCCTTAACCTATCTCGCTACTTAACCTATCTCGCTACTTAACCTATCTCGCTACTTAACCCTAGACTACTATCGCTACTACTAAGCTCCTATTCGTCTCCGCCGCTAGTCTCTATATCTATATCTCCCGCATCTCGCTAAATAAACTTATTATCTCCCTCGCTAGGCTTAGGCTTACTAAAGTCCCTAAAGTCCTCCTCCTTACTATCCCTAGTCGGTCTAGGTATAGAGGTAATGCTAAAAGCGAAGCGCTTGTTAGTAGCGTTAAAGTTATTAATCTTCGATATAAGGAGCTTAATACCGGCTTACTAGATATTATCTAAGAGAGCACCGGTCCGCCCTGCTCGAAACTTAGCTAGACCGTGTTCCTAGAGCTAGCTAGCGTAGCCGATAATCTCGGTAGTAACATCTTTAGTAGTGTAATACGCTATAAACTAAGTACCGAAGCTACTAAAGGTCTTCCTTAATATACGAGAACACTTACGCATTAGAGCGACCCTACGAAAGGTCTTAGCTAGGTTATAGGTAGAGTTGCTATAGTATTTAATATCCACAGAGTAGTTACCGTTATTAAGTTCGAGCTACTTATCGGAGGCGACCGCCTTACTACGGATACCGGACTAGTTAACTACGCTAGATGCGAGGATGCCGGTCTAGAGAACTAGATTAACGGCGCTATTATAGAGTAACTAGCTAAGATAGATTATCTCCCTACCGTAGTTGCTCTATCTAGCGCCGAGGAAGTTAATAACTAAACGATTAACTAGCCGGCGTATGTAGCCGATATCCTCGTTACGTAGAGCTTAGGTAATAGTAAGGAACAACTCGGTCTCCTATAGTATCCTACACTAGGTAGTAAATACTAGACCCGTAGTTATAGGATCGTTGCTACCGACACTAGCCTACGCCTTAGTAGTAAAGGCGTTCTAGTAGATCTTCTCGATAATCTCTAAGTACTAGTTAGGCCTTATAGTGTTAATAGCCCGACGAAGAGCATCGATCTCGTTCTTATCGCCCTCGTATAAGAATATACGTCGACCGCTATAACCGCTACTACGCACGTTAACTAGCGCTATATAGATGCGACGATCCTTTAACTCCTATATAAACATAGCTACGATACGAGCCTAGAAGCCCTTCTTTACTATACTCTAGAGGATAAAGAACTTCGGGTTGTACTTGGATAGCTACTTAGTACCGAAGTACGACACGTCGAGCGTAATGCTATAGTCGAGATGCTTACTAGCCTTGTTGTTGTTCTAGTAGGTGCGCTTTATAGTGTGGAGGTTGTTTATCTTAATGTGCTACTAGGCCGGAACTAGTAGCATCTAATCCTTCTTATTATACGATAGCTCGCTCTCGACTATCTCCTTTATAACCGCCTACGCCCTCTCGATAGTTATTTAATTACTATAAATTAGCTAGAGCCTGCCGTTTCTCTCGGCATTAAAGTCCTCCTTAGCAAACTTTATAAAGTTTAAGAAGAGATTATTATAGATAGCGAACGTTCCCTTTATAGATAACTCGTCGTTGTTAGACACTAGTATCGAGAGTCTAGCGGTCTCTTCGTAGTCGAGCTTATCGATAATCGGCTATATAGGATAATAGCTAGTACTAGATTCGAACAGGTCGTTAAGGGTCTTGTTACTAACTATATAACCGATAGCTTAATCGATGTACTATAGCGCGGTCGCGTAGTCGATAGTAATATCTATAGCCGGATCCGGATCCATAATAGCCGGATCTACGATAGCCGGATCCACGATAGCCGGATCTATAATAGGCTCGGCTTTATCCTCGATACTAGGCTATAAACTCTTCTTCGATAGCTTTAGCTTACGCTTAATGTCGTTCACGGTCTCCTCGCTAGACAATCGCTCTACGATATCGTCGGCTAGTAGTAGAGCCTTATAATCGACTATGCCCTTATTAATGTTACGCGGGATGTACTTACATTCGGCGATATATAAGGTAGTTATGTTTATCTACTCGTTCTTATCGCCGATAGTCTACTCCTTCTTCTTCTTCTATTAATAGAAGTTATCGTAGGTAACGAAGATTTAAGGACTACGCGCTATAACTTAGATAGCCTCCTCCTACTAGTTAGCGTTCGCATCGGCTAGCGCCTAAATCGTCTTATATAATACAATAACACCGGCGCGGTTAAGGATCGAGATAATCCGGCTCTTAACACTACTCGACACTATTAGTAGACCTAGGGCTGCTAGTATCTAGTTTAACTAGATTATAGCGATAGAGTAAACGAGGGTAGTCGTAATTAGGATACTACGCTTAGCTACTAGCTCGAAGCAATCCTTAAACTCGGCCTTAAACTAGGCCTACTTAAAACGATCGTTAGGTAATAGATGCTTATTTAATAAGCTATCCTATACCGGCGTATAGCTCTTAATAACATCGCGGATCTAGTTTAAGTCTAGCTCTTTTATACTATTCTTAGGCGTATACTTATCGAAGAACTTCTTACCGATAAGCTTCTTTAGTTAAGAGCGTAGTTCCTTAGTGCTAATTAGGCCCTCACGACCTAAGGCTACTTAAACGATATTAATCCGACCGCGATACGTACGAGTACCTAGCGTACTATACTATATACGGAGTAGCTCGCGAAATCCACCTATACGTAGGCCTTCGAGTAGAGTTATAACTTCCTCGTACTTCTATTCGTAGGTACGCGGCGATCGACGAGGTAGGCGAGAAGGTCCGAATTCCGGTAGATTAGGCTCTTCGCCTTTATTAGCATTATTATTATTATCTTTATCGTCCTTATTCTTATCTCTCTAGTACGCATCCGGATCGTCGCTAGCCCGCTACTCTACTTCTAGCTCGTTCTTACTAAGGTTACCGTCGTCTTCTTCTTCTTCGTTACGGGCTATAGCGGCGAGAGCTACTATAGTAGCTACTACGGTAGCTACTACGGTAGCTACTACGGTAGCTACGTAAGTACGCTAAAGGGGTCGCTCTTCGAGATAAGTGTTAGCTAGACTATTAGATAGTATATAGTTTAGATCGCTACGCGGGTCTCGGAGGTCCGTAGGGATACTAGAGAGATCCGACATCTTATATACTATTAAAGGATGTATTAAGTTAATATATAGAGTATTAGAAGGTCGGAGGTTTAGAGGTAGAGGTTTAGAGGTTTACTCGTAAATCCGGCTTTAGGTGTTTACTTACCGAATAGCGTAGATTCTAGACGCGCCTAGTAGGTTATTAATAATCCGAATACATTACTATAGTACGTAGACCGAGATAAACAAGCTCGTCTACTTAGATATATAGATATACGTTATTTGAAAGTTAACCTATTTACGAACGTCGAAATCGACTAATTGCCCCGGCTTGTTAGTAGACCCTTAGTGCTCGAAAAGGAATCCGGTGCTCTTATTAGCTTAGAACTAGCGCGAAATTCCTATATAGGGACCCGCTGGGGCGGGTCACGCTAAACATGCTGAGTTAGAACAAAAAGTCACACCTCGGAACAATAACTCCACGCCAGAACAATAACAATACACCACCGCCGAGATCTATTAAGAGCCCAAGGGTCTGCGAAGGAGATAGAGCAGAAGCCGCCATTTGCAGCGTCCCGGCCAAGTAACATTCAACATGTCTCGAACACAACAGTCTACTGCCGTGTATAATAGTAAGCAGCCGCAGCTTTATTCAATGTGGGTTCTTTCATGCTATCTCCAGGCTCGCTCATGAGTCGCAGTCATGACCTTCGTGGCTCAACATTGTCGTTGTTACTTTTTTTATTGGTTTTGTCGCTGCCGTGTCATGAGGTTGTCCTTTCAGATCTGCAGTAGTCTGCTGCCATCGTTACCCTCCAGCGGCCTCGGACATTAACCGAGCCGGTTCCACCACAATTCCAGCGACATTCCAACTGGACAGCGTTGTGGTTCATGCTTCGATACATGGCTGATCTTGAACGCAGCCAACATCGTAGTCCGTTCCAAGTCCACGGTCGATACCATTCGAAACAACGCACTCGGAGCCTGCGACTTACTCACCGAATATTGGCCGCAACAGGGCAAACAAGCTTGATTCTTTGCACTATCCGCCATTCGGCCTTATGCTTCCCGGTCTCAACCCGAGCTGGATGCGCCGGACTCACCGTCAATCTCAACTCAGGAGGTCTCTAGACCTGGCCAATCTTGCAACATCAATTGTGCCATGTCATAATTAAAGGAGGTCGGGTGGAGACGATTTGATGCTGTCATATCGCACGTGGACTAAAGATCTGGTTCGCCGTAAGCACTGCCGTACTTGTAAGATCTCTGCATCTTGACCACCTCATCTATGGCAGTTGCTCTGCGAAAGATACATTTCCCAGCACACTTTCGTTGCCATTCCAAATTTTCACTAGGCTGAGTTCTTCCCGTTATTGACAGAAGTCCTTTAGTTGAGTCTTTTCATTATGCTACGAGGGTAGTCGCCATCCCTAGCCCTGTATATCGACTATACCGGAGATCTGTTCATCTGCACTGTCGCATACCAAGAAACGGCTCGGACGACCCGCCTCAGCACTCGAACTAGGTCAGACCAGACTGTATCAACGTTCGCATGCTTATACTAGCAGTTACTAGCACCCACCAATCCAGCCGGCACACAGGTCTGGAAGCATCAACTCAACCAAACGACATCGACACTAGCAGGAACCGGGAACTCGACTTCTCTCATCTGAGCAAGCTTGGCTGCCATGGCAATGGAGCCACGCTTCAGCAACGGATGGTCGAGCCCGATATCGGAATTGACAGACGACGAAGGTCAGCTGTTCATTAGGCTGGCCGCTTCCCAACATGAGCAAAGCAACATCTCCACTCCTCCACAACCGCCGTCAAGGGAGGGACATTGGTCTGCTTCCGTTCTTTGCAGGATAATCGTGTCCCTCTTCTGGTGAACATCTACGGCCGTGCCGGCTCCAACCTGGAGTGCTACTGCATCGGATTCAGGAGCTTGGTCGCATGTTCCGTCAGCACCAGCATTGAAGCCACAAACGTCCGCAAACTCAAAGGATATACTTACAGTGGTCAGACGAGCATCGGCGTGCGGCAATGTGCATTGTCGTGGAAGCGGACGCGGTGAGATGATACCCGGAAGATGCGTACGGCGTACCAAGCATGGAACGAGCATTACAGTTTTGGCTGGGAAGTGAAAAGTAACGTATTTCAGTACTTTCGAATGGCTTTGAACATACTTGATACATCTGACGGGTGCACAAGGCTTCCGATTTCCTCGCTATGTATGATGGAAGTCTGTAGACCGGCAAGGAAGCGAGCAATGTAGCAGACAGACCTCGAAACAATGCCGCTCTCTTGATACCTCCGCGCTGTGTCTGACAGCGCCTCAACTCACCAACGGTAGATACCGAGCTCACTTTGAGCGGAGGCCTGTATCCTGTATTCGTGGACTGTGTCGTCGATTCGGACTGGGAGCAGCGAAAGGTCGACTGAAACAGGTGCGGCGGGCCGATCTTCTGCTCCAGTCCTCGACGGCAGCCTTTTTGGACCTCCTTGGCACACTCTCGGCTGAGGAAA
Source organism: Zymoseptoria crescenta (assembly GCA_026122155.1). Lineage (NCBI taxonomy): Eukaryota > Fungi > Ascomycota > Dothideomycetes > Mycosphaerellales > Mycosphaerellaceae > Zymoseptoria > Zymoseptoria crescenta. The sequence goes on along the minus strand of JALRMM010000218.1, from coordinate 56,738 downwards.
CCGCAAGTCGATCGAGCAAGAACCGGTGATTGCTGAGGGAGTCTTCGCAAGATCGTGTACGAAAGGTGCCTCCGTACAACTGCTCACGCCAAAGGAAGAAACAGAGGTTCAAGCTCGACCAGTCCTACTATTTCGGGTTCCTGTTGTATGACACTCCGTTGGAGTTGTTCTTGGCGAGTTCGCGGTTCTGCCGGAAGAAGTGTCATATTTCTTCGTAGCTTTGTCGGATAAAGCGTCGTTGTACTTCGTTGAGGTCAGTTGCGGTAACTCTTTTGGCGCTCCAGATTTCGTGCGCATGTCGCATGACTGATGCCCTGGACAGTAGCAGCAATTTTTGAAGTTGGCCCCTTGGACTTCGCCGCCTTGGACTTCTCGGAAGCCTTGCGCACCTGAATTCTCCGCCGTTGCGGACTTGATCTTCTCCGTCGCACGCCCTGAAGATGCATCATTCTTCTTGGCCTCGGGCTTGCTCTTGTTCTTGCGAAGATCTAGTCGACGGAATCGATATCGAATTTCGGCAGTACACCGCGGCGTTGTCGATGGGTGGGCGGTAATGTGTTCTAGGAGGCCTAGATTCGGAGTCTTGTCATTCCCCAACGATAGCGACATGACACCTGTCGCCGCACCCAATGATGTAATGGAAACCCAGCTCCTGTACATGAATTCGTAGCATCGTGGAGGTATGCTATCTGGACATCTGCATGCAACCTGCGTTTCTTCCACACCAGCGCAGCTTTGCATCGACTGCCTCGCTGCGGCCCTCCGTCAAGGCCGGAGAGATGCTTTGCTTCTATTTTGTGCTGTGGTCATGTTTGCATAGGCCCATTACGGGCGACAGTTAAGGGCCTTCGCCAACGAGTGGCAGGACGTCGACAGAATTGTTCGCATTGTTGTGGACATGTCGGGTCCCAACGAATGAGCATCTTTTGGCAATCTCCCGCACCACGGCACGGCTTCGCATGCGCAAGAAGATGCTCGGTGGATGAGCGATCCTGGCGGGTATCTGCATGCACCTCACGTGGAGGGCACTTCATCTTCCATCCTCAGCTTCAGCTTCACTTCTTCCGTCTTCACTTCAACACGGCATCACGGCGAGGTGTTGCCCCCTTCGGTCCTCTTTAGTTGCTTCTAGTCTTCTCACCACCCTAAATCGCCAATGTGTCGACCAAGCAGATTTAGAGGATGCAACCGGCGCCGATAATTACAAAAGCACATCTTAAGCAAAAGTAGACCCAGTGAATTGCTCAGACTCTGCATCTTGAAAGCGCAAATTTCCCTATTTGTCTTGCGATTGTTGATTATGCTTTGTGCTCTTTGGTAGTTTCAGATAATGTCTCTCGAAGGCTAGGAGCTCCGCGAGGAAAGACATCTGCTCCTCAGCGGTATCGTACGCATGAGGATTCGCCGACGCAACGGTCTTGATCGACGGCGAAATTCGCGTGAGCGCAGTATTTAATTCGGGTGAAGTATGCTTCGCGGGCGGAAGATCCTGCCAAATAGCCGTATGTACCGGCGAGCGATTTCTCAATTTGCCTGGCATCCAGAGAAACGGGCCGTGCGGATCTTCATGATCTCCATGGTCCGATTGAGCATTCTTGAAAAGTGCTATTTTCGCTGGCACGCATTTGTGCGTGTGCGCTGTGTGCTAACTCTGCGCGGCGTCTGTCGAGTAGGATTATACGGAACATGCAGAAGTATCATAGTTCCCTTGAGCATGTACTTCAGGACTTCCGCCGGAAGTGCCATTCTTCGACGTCTCGGAAGAGCTAGCACTGTGGTCCCATCGGCGATAAAGTTGTGCTGGAGAGATTCCGGGGTCCTTCCTCGAGGATAGACATTGGCGGTCGAATGGTGAAGGAAGACGAATGAGTGAAGCGGCTGATACCCTACTGTGGATACCGCTGCTTGGTCGCAGCGTAGAAGTTGAACACAGCTTGGGTGCTAATCTTGCGAGGGAGATCTACCTTGGAATCAGCACTTTTCTCTCTCTTCCCTTGTGTTTGACCACTACGTACCTGGATGAACTTGCTGAACTCCTTCACCAGCATCTGTGGAGGAGGTAAAGTAACTCGCTCAGATAGCCTTGCGTCGTGGCTGTTCTCGTGCTCAGGCATGCCGTCTCCGGCATTAGGCTTTGGATCGCTTAAAAGCTTCGTTCGCTGCAGAGCTAGAACTATCGAGTGGGCTGTCAGTGCTCAATAGAATTCGCGTTCCTCGTTGGTCCTGTTTCGTCGGCGGACACTTGAATATTTACGCTGTAGATCTGCATAATAAGGGCTCTCTGTTTGAAGTGACCAAGGAGAAGCAAACCCACCCGAGGAACTCGAGATGAAGCTAGGTCAGCAGGCTCATATTAGTGTCAACTCTCGATGCGATGCTCAGCAACGACGCCAGTATCCTACACAGTCGGCGTGGACGCCGGAAGTCCTTTCTGTTGATGGAGAGAGCCCACCGGAGTCGATGTTATCTCAACGTTCTGCTGACACGGCACATGGACGCCGATTGACGCATATCGAATGTCGGAAAATGGTGCTGGATCCGATCAGATGTCGGTGCACTCTCGATACCGTGTTTTGCGACCGCGAAGACATCGTTCGGGCCCGGCTTTGACACCCTTTGCGGAGAAGAGACCGGCATGTTTGTACGCCTCCCGCGATGGTTCCTAGCGCTGCCCACAAGAATTGTTGCAGTCGCCGGATTGCTCTCGTTCCGGATCGCTTCCGGTGTCCCGAAGCTGGTTTTGGGGAATGGCCGTTCTCCGCCTGGCGGCAACGCAGTGTACTGGTCTCGCATGGCTGAGCCATCTTCTTTTCCCGGCGCGGCTCATTGCACCTCGTTCGTGTGTGTGCATGGTACTGCTGTCCCGGGCTCTGTCTTCATTCGCATTGGCATCTGTAGACCGTAGTGCGACGGTGAGGAAGGATTTCGAGACGATTGTAATGTCCAGATCAGGTCCGTAGCGGAAAAGCTCGGAGGTGGAAGCAACAATGGTCAGAAGAGGAATATCTCTCTTCGTCGTAACAGTCGGAAGAGCCATCGACGGCAGATAGAGTCAACAACTGGGGGGACGGCGAGGCTACAGCACTCGAAGCCGGGCTCGGGGATCATCCGTTCGATATCAGGGCAATGTTGGGCAGCGAGACGACTTTGCGACTGCGTCTGAAGCGACCACATCTCTGCGACCAATAACGAGTGCCCGAACCGGACTTCTGTCAACGAGCTGGAGGAAGATGAACCAGTACCGATGGGACAATCAGAGTCGGGAGAGATGAAGCAGTCCGATTGGTGCAGAAAAGACTTCTCTGGGCGGATGATCGTGTGTCGCTCTCGGTAACCCGGGTGAGCATGTGGTGAGGCTTGTTGAAGATCACGGGTTGAGTCGTCAGTGCCAGGGACAATTTCGACGCCGAAGAGTGGATTTGGCGGACGGCCATTGTGGCGGAACCAGGCGGATAGGGAGCGACAGAGAGCAGCGAATTCCAGCGTGACACGTGAGAAAGCGGCTTCTCTCCAAGCAAATGAGATTGCGACTTCTTTTCAAGCATTGTCGATCTCAATGGTGCCAGCGGGTGTGATCTCGCCAACCCGTAGTCTTCGACGATCTCGAGGTCCGCGCAGCACAGATCTAAGGCTTTGGGAGCGATAAGCAGGAGCCAGGACTTTGGCTGCTTCTGAAACAGAGTAGAAGTGGGACCGTCGTGATGAATGCTGATGCAGGTAGGCGAGCAGGTCTCGAGTTTGTGGAAAGATGCAGATTTCGGAAATGTCCACTGGACGCTCGATATGTGCCACAATGCATGTCTCATTCGCAAAGTATAGCAGTTCTGTGGCCTCGTGATGCATTTTGTGGCAAGTCGCGGAACTTTCGGGGAGAAATCCTCCATACGATCCTTCCGGCACTGCTGGTTATGTCGTTGCTGAGCGCCCGGAGTCTGCGGAGGCCCTATCCTCGATGGTAGCGCACCCTGGGCGGCATTCGTTGGAGGTCGTGGGTCAGCTTGTAGCCGCAGACCTTGCATAGATGTTCGAGCCTGAATGTTGACCGGCATCGTCGAATATGCACTCGGTGGCATTGGCCACCAGTGTCCTGCCGCGTGCTGAATGTGAAGATTGAGGTGCTGTACTGTTGTCTAGTGCGATCATCATCAAGATCCGTCTCTTCGCCGGGCTAATATTTATCAATTCGAATGTCCGCAGTGAAGGGGGCTTGTGGCCCCTTGCCAATGCATACACTTCGCTTTCGGCGCAACCACATCCATCACATAAAATTGATTCTACACTGGAGGACTGCGAGCCGGTTGACGTAAATGTGCTGTGGGATGCCCGATGGAGTGAATTTTGGTGGGCCGTCGCGTGGTTCGGGTTCTTGTCTAAGTCGCCCAGCCGGGAAGTAGTACCTACACAATCGTCGGGTCTCTGGAGTACGAAGTTTCCGAGCTGCACGAGCCAAATGCCAGCATAGTCAGCGCCATCAACGAGCGCATCCCTCACCAAACCCAAATTGGAGCTCGCTGGAGCCTTGGTCGAGGCAAATGCTGGAAAAGCTGACGGATAAATTGCATGCGCTGCTTCCCGGATCGGTCGTCTCCCAGAGGTTGGTTAGTCATAGCATCGTGCGTCGGAAAGTCGTTCCCTGGTTTGCGAAGTACCACAGGGTGGGAAGAAGACTCGAAAGGACGAGTCACGGGTCTCGCTCGATGCCGTTAAGGATAGCGCAGTCGGTCTGGCGATGGTCGAAGGTGATGTCAGATGGGCTGCACAAGTCAAGTACAATGCACCGGTCCATCATGGAGGACCAAACCGAAGCGTCAGAGCATGTGAACCGGCGGAAGCGCACACCGTAATAGAGGAATATCATCCTGCTCGTAGACCGACTGAAACGCAGCATCGCGAAATGAATACGAAGTTGCAGAATGATTCATCGATTTTGCTTGGGTATTCGGAGGAACAACGCACATGGGGCCAATCTCTGGCGCCATCTTCATGCCGTCTTCGTATGGTGTCGGCGTGTGCTCCAATGAAGTCTCGGGTTGTGACACGTCCGCAGCAGTGGGAGCAGGCGCAGGCGCAGGCTCTTTCGCAGGCTTCTTGGCCAGCTCCTTGGTCTGCTCAGCCAGCTCCTCGACCTGGTTAACCAGCTTCGCCTTCAGCGCCTCCAGCCGCGTGATCTGCGCCTTCAGCTCCATGATCTGCTCAACCAGCTCCTTGATCTGCTCCGCCAACTTCGCGTTCCACGCCTTCAGCTCCTTGATCTGCTCAGCTAGCTTCACCTTCTGCACCTTCAGCAGACTTCCAACTTCTTCAAGAGTGATCAAGTTTTCCGCTACCGACTCGAGTCCACTCTGGCCCGCCTTCACCTGATCCTTCATCTCAGCCAGCATCATCCTCGTCCATGTGCTTGTCCAGCTTCTCCAGCGCACGCGCGAACTCCTCGAGGTTGCGCTCGACATACTCGATGCGCTTGAAAAGAGGATTCCGAGACTCGAATTCCTCCACACCCTCAAGATGCCGGACCACAGTCGCCCACGTCCCTCGCCTCGCTTATCTGGGTGAATCGTAACATGGCTACCTTCTGAACTGCCTGCGAAAGCTTGAAGCAAAGTCAGAGTCTGGCGAGATGCGGCCGCTTCTTCCATGTCCATGAGATTGGACAGCAGTCTGCTCTTGCGCGATGCAGCAGCAGCTCAACATTGTTGCGGTCCCTGCTGTTTAGTTGGTACGGACTCCCAGCCCTCTCGAAGTTCCAGGTTCTTTGAAGGTAGCCTACTGATTTCGAGCTCAAGGCTCCTGATCTTCAGAGACTGCGCGGAGTTGTTCTTGGAGAGGTCGCGGTTTCTGCCGGATAACTCGCCGCTTGGCCCCCTCGAGGTCAATGGTTGGTCTCTCTTTGGGTGCTCGCGATTTCGTGCGCACGCAGAAAGTCGAAAGCGATCCAAGTTGAGCAATGCATGGCTTCTTGTCCACCAAATCGGGACTCGTAGGAATCGGCGCAAGCTTCCTCATGCCATGTGGAGGTACGGTGTAGTGCGTGGTTCGGGCAGTGTTGCCAGACCGCGGGGTTGACGTATTCTACGGAAGCCGGTTAGAACTATACGCTCTACGGAGGCCTAAAAAAGGACAACCTCCGCACGCAGCGTGGACGATTCGTTCTGTCTTCTTTCCATGTCAACACATTAAACCCTTCTCAATGGAACATGCGCTCGCTTCTGGACACATTGGCTACTCCCGCTCCGCCCCCTCCGTCGTCTCGACCCTCCGCGCCAACATCATCGACTTCGCCGTACCCGACAAGCATCTACCATCCACCCTCGACAACATCTGCGACTCCTACGCTCTTTTGACCGCATACCATACCGTACTGGTTTCAGTGTCGCACGGTTGCAGCGAGCGCATCACGGATGAGCTGGTGAGACTGCGACCAGGAACAGTCGGCGTCGCCGAGTACGGCGCCATGTAAGAAGCGGGTGAAAGTCCTTGAGCTCAAGACCACCGACTGGTCTGATCACGACACAGGTTACTCAACGTGATGGGCAACATCTGCCAGATCATTGTTACGGGCGATCAGAGGACCAAACAGCAGATGTTGTCTCCCGCAGCTTGCTCCCGCAACCACGTCAGGCAGACTTTTTCGTACCCTTCCGAACCAGCCACCTCGAACGGCCTCTCGCTCTCAACGGACATCATCTTCACAATCGCCAGAGTACCGCCGAAGCTCGACTGACCTGATATAGATGACTGCGTTCACAACCGTTCCGTCCGCCGAGCACCAGCAGCACTGATTGCAAAGCCGCTTTCCTCCTGCTCAAGGCATTCGTGAGCTTTGACACCATTTTCAGGACGAGCACTCTGGAGAATATTGCAGTGGAGGAGCACAACATACAAAATCACGGTGACGACATCGCCAACGCAGCCAGTAAGGGAGAGTCGGAGGACATCACGAACGAAGAAAAGGACATCCACGTGCTGTACATGCGGAAGAGGTGAGTTTGTGCTCTACGGTCGTGCTCGGCGTCTCCTGCTTCATTGGGGCCGTGTGCCTGGTCCCGAAGCGTCGGTGACGAACTTTCGGCTATCGATGCAACTGGGAGTGACAAGACGTGATGAGATATGATGGCATGCGATGCAATGGTGGCGCGAGTTGCCAGGTGAGATACCGCGAGAATCCGTTTGAATTGAGGCACGCACGCCCGGTCAAGTAATATGCGCAAGCCCTGTGCGCCGCTCGTCGCTCCGCCTTTGCCTCCTTTTACCTGGAGGAAATCATTGTGTTCAGCCTGGAGATCCGAAGGACTTCCTCCGCTCTGCGGCCAATTTCCATCTGCCGATGACGCAAAGGAAGTTGGCAGGTCTTCTCCAAGCAGCGTACAGCGATGAGGAGCCAGACGTACTTCCGCACGAGGTCCGAACATCACGTTCAAAGTCTGTTCTGATCATAGTCCGCATTGTACGCATGCTCTAGAACTCTGGACCTTTCAGATGTCAAACTCCGGCAGTTCTGCTCGGTGATCAGACTCTGGGCCGCTGTTCGAATCTCCATGCGATTTCCGACTTGGTCATGTTTAACCTCTCTTTTCTCTTCTCTCTTCTTATATCCTCAACATCTCCTTTCCCTTCTCTCTGCTCATTCATGCTCCCCGTTTCATCTCCTTCCCCTTTCCTTCCCTCCCGTCTTCATATTCTTCTTTTGGCGCATCTGGACTCCGCGAAACAGCCGGTATCGTCACCTCTTGCTGCTGTAAGCGCAGTGCCTGGAGACCTCAGGGCACAGATTAGATATGACTTTGCCTGCCAGCTCCGCGGTCGCGGCGGCTGCGTAAAGGAAAGCCGATCGATTGTGTGCAGATTCCCAATGCTCGTGAAATAACAGTTACCGACCACACCATACCGGAAGCTTCCAGACTCTGGCTTGACGCAGGAAGCTGGCCAAGAATTTGGATCGCAGACTACCGGACGATGAACCAAGGCCTCGAGCTGTTGGGAAATGGATCTGCAGAAGTCAAAATGGATGGGTCAACACCGTTCACGAAGGTCGATCAACATACCACGTTCGGACGTGCCCGGAAGCCGGACTCTCGATCCGCAATTCAGGACGATCTCACCTTCAGCCGGATATTTGTTGTCCGCCAAACTGAACAGGAAGCATACGATGATTCTGGCAAGACGAGGAAGATGTCCAAGTCGGCCCAGCTCCGGCATGAAAACGTGCTTACCCTGACGCCGAGAGCAGTCGCCGCAGCTTCGGCTTCCGGTGCGCTTGGCCAGCGGCCGTACGAGTTGAAGAACCAGGACCAGGACTACAGGCGGCATTCCCGTCTCGCGCCGTACAAGCAGAGGGCCCGAAATCCGCTCATCCACAAACAGTCGGCCGGCGGTCCTTAATGCAACCAATGCGACTACTCAGAACAATGCTGTGCTCAACGGACTCACAGCTGGACTGGTACATTTTTGATGCTAACCTCATGCACATCGCGCTGGCATCAATGACCCGGATTCCTCCACCGCCGAGCTCGACTTCGCCCGACTAAACGCCTCCTTGCCAGGCACTACAACATTGCTGTCAAATGGACGATCACACAACGCACATCACTCCTAAGGGAAGCCGCAATGTCGCCACATCCGTCCTCCGAGTTCAACATCATTCGCGGTCGAGGCGAAGACATCGTGTTTCCATGCTAGGTACTTATATCAAAGCTCCCTTCCTAGCGTTCGGCGCTCCTTCCAACCAAAACCGCCGAAACGGCGAATCGCTCACGACATCCCAGTCAGTCGTCAATGGCAGCGATCTTCAACCGCATCGAGGTCGGATTGCGTGTCCGGAATCACGGGCGCCAATCGGCAGACGAGTTCCAGCAGGATGGAAGCCGAGACAAGAGCAGATATACACCTTTTCCCTCACTCTGGGAGACCTCTTTCAACGGCATCTCGGTCGTTTCTTCGCGATTCTGATGACATTTCTCACCGGCACCGCCGAAGCAAACCTTTTGCTCATTTCGGCGCCGTTCATAACCTCGTCAACGGCGCTGACTTCCTTGGCGGCGATGGCAATAGCCGGAATACAACGGGATGAAAGACAGAGAAGGCAGACGATGCTACTTAGAGCGGTGAGGAAGAATGTGCCTGGCAGATAGGAGAGATCACCGACGGAGGAGGATGGAATTACAGGGACTGGGTTGTCGGACGATGGCAAGAGGAACTTCACTTTGGGCCAGAAGGCGTTGAAAGGAAAGGCAGCCGGTTCTACAGCAAGGCACATGGGCCACGGCTGACTCCGAGTCTAACAAGCTTGTGGACATGACTTCTTCACACTGATGGCACTCCTTTGCGAAACCATCTCATCGTTCAGATTGCCACCGACCCCAAGACCGCGGATCCAGCTCACATTTGCAATTCGCTCCTCATTCAAGCCTTTCTCCGCGGACGTGGATCTGCATGTACGACATTGTTCGATCGGCACGACACTCGATCTACCATGAGACCCGCTACCAAGTCCTCGGGTGCAATCATCACAGTCGTTTCATTACTGGTCGCCAGATCGCCCAGGACGTCTTGTGCCTTTCCACGTACCGATGCGCACATCTCCTATCTTTTCCCGACCGAATGGTCACGAACTAAACAGCAATACGACTCGAAGCCGAGGCCCGCTCCGAAATTCATACTCAAGCATGGCCAGTGCATCTCTCTAGATCATTCCCGATCTTTGTAACATCACACTTCTGTGAGGCCACTGCCGCTTTCCAGCCGAATCTCAAGAAGCTTGAGTGAATTCGGAGACCAAACGGCCTCGCTCGGATGTTTGAGCGGTCCATGGGCTGTATCGAGCACATGAGCTTGCCATCGTCCCTGCGTCAGCCAAATCACCGGCATCTGATAGATCAGGGAGAAGTGAATCGTCGATCTATCCGCCAGAAGGCAGGCTTGTGAGAGACAATTTCGTACAGTCTCTCCAGAACAGGCGAGTGTCAACCAGTCGTTGCGGAAGTAGGCCAAGAAATGGTGAGACCAGGTCGTGCGGCAAAGGCTCTCTGGCCGATCCAAGAGCCGGAAGATATGCTGTTGGGGAGAGAGTGGAGTTGGCGGAGGGATGAATCAGAATGTGATGCTCCACCCGGACGAAGTCCATCCAGATCCCCAAAAGAAGTATGCCGTGTCCGAAATCTACGTCGAGCCCCTACTTGCATCCCGACTTCTTTGGTAGTCCATTCTTCTCAACACCACTCCCACTCCGCTCCTCGTCGTCGACGAAGACGCAGGCGGCGACCTCGGACGCATCATCACAGCTGACACCGGCGGCGGTCTCCAAGCGCATCCATCACCGAGTATACCCACGCCGTGTGACGCTCGACGCTGATCCAATACCACTCCTCGGCGATTGCGAGTTATTGTTCTTGCGAGAAACCCTTTCTCTGCAGTATTGTCGTTCGCCGAATGCTTCGATGTAGTGTCCCAGATAGCTCATAATGCACGGGAAGCAGAGGCAGAGGTCTTCATCGTCCAGCTATGGGCTACTGCGAACGAGACCTGGCTCGTAGCCGCGGCATTCGCAGAGGACATGCTGACAGGTCGCACATGTGGATTTTGACTCTTCACATGCCGTTGTTGATTGTTCTTCAGACAAGCCGCCGGTCCTGGACTGGTCTACTGTTTGCGTTCGCAACATAGACTCAGCTCCAGACTTTGCTGCAGTTATTTTTGGGCGAGCAGTTCGAGCTTCCAGGGCCTGGTTCCGCCTCGCAGGATCTTGTGTTCGTAGTGGTCCTAACGAGCTCCTCGATTTTCGTGCGTCCGTGTTGCAGTGAGGAGGAGGCTCCGTGGGAGTATCGGATCGCAGTTCGGCGTAGCAAGAACGGCAGTCTCTGATATCATGGACCGCGAATCGGTTGAGATGTCCCTTGCGTCGTGTGATTCAATTTCGGCGGAAGCAAGGGATATGCACGTGCTCTTGTTGTGTGACCATCAGGACGCCAATATCTGTCAGACGCACCAGTATGGGCATAATAACTTCCTGCGAATTTTGACATTGGCGATTGCGATGACACAGCGAACAGTCCACAAGATGGACTGTCGCTTTCCACGGTTGTTCGTAGGCTCATCCTCCCGTCGCATCCGCCTCGAACTATGGGCCAGGGTATGAATCATTGAGATGCTGTTCGACCTCCAGTCCAGTCAACTCGCCCTCGCTATCGTCGTCGCAGTGGAGAGGTGGCTGGGCAGTGATTCGGTAGTGCTGCTCGTTTGACACACAATGAGGTCCCGCTGCATAACGATGGCCTGGATATGGATTCGGTTTCGCGATCGGATCGATTGCTCTGTCTACATTGACCGGTCAACTGCTGGCTCTGCATTAGCTACATATCCTCACTTCAGCGTTGTCAGACACGGAAGATACCTTCAAGAATGACTTCCAATTCGAACGTTTCCGGACGGCTGCGTCTTGGAGGCAACCAAGTGTGCTCGCTCCATTCTTTCTGGATCGTGGAAAACATCAACAGCCTCCTCAGAGATATTCTCGCTACGCCTGTCCAAAGACGTTGCAGTGAGAACACCACGGTGCAGACTCACATTCCGCAGGAGGACTCTTAACAGCGCTGACGATAGGCTTGACCTTGGCTCGGACGTTTTGTTCTCCGTGAACCGGCCAAGTTGTGTGGTACGGCAGACGCTCGGCAGCTCACAGTGCTTCTAGGGCCCTTCCCTTCAATGACCCCCATTTCATTTACGCATGCGCTGTCTTCACCCGGCTGGATGCTGCTGATGTTGACAGAAGAGCGATGTCACGACGATGCGCGAAGGGGACGAAGCTGAGTTGCGGAGTACGCAATTGGTCGTATTCTCATGCGCCGGTCTTGTTGGTAGTCCCAGGGGTTCGTGCGGATATGTTCGATCACGGAACCTGTTGCCAGATCCTCCAGCCACATCAACCTACTCTCACACTCATTCCACATCATCTGTCCTCCCCTCTCGCACCATTGGCCTCACGTTGAAGTCGTCCTCGACTTTCTTTCGCATCTTCTCCCACAACTTCTTCCTCCCAATCCCACTGACCTCACTCAGCCGCGCCGTCAGGATGTAGTTGCCTCGATAGGTCACCAGGCTCAGCGCGTTCAGGGTCGACTGGAGACTTCACGCTCGATACTGTGACGGCTGGTCTCTCTTGGCGCAGCATGCTCGATAGAGACGGCGTAGGTACGACACTTGCGTCCTCACGATGATGAGCTCTACTGCGAAGAGCTCCACCGCGAGGTGCTCTTCTTCCAAGATGCACTGTTCTCTTCCCCGCGCCATGACCTCTGGACTCCACAGCCCACCGTCAGTACTGACAGCGATTTCCAGTATTGACCAGTTCCAGCCGTCCCTAACAAGGTTCGCTGCTCGCACCGCGGCCATCGCTGGCAGCGTTCGGCGCCAGCCAAAGGGAGGACGTACACCTGTGTGACATCCATCACAGTCGTGGTCGAGTGACTCCTCCCCAAAATAGGCGTAGATTATTGGCCAACATGTGGATATTTGTCGTCGTGGGATCTGAATGACTTGCCGAATGTGAATGACCTCTCTTCATGTTTTCGTCTCGAGCTCCTTGTTTGTCGAAGGCCCGCTTGGCGAATCGCCGTACGCATATCACGACTTTCACATTGCCGTCGTTGCCGTCGGTCGGTGTGAGTGGTCGCTCCATGTCGAGTGCGTCTCAACTGTGGAGGCCGGGTGGGCTAGCGGTAAAATGGCAGGTGTGGAAGCCGAGACCGGTGAGACAGGCAATGCCATGTCGACTGCGGAGAATCAGTGGACTGGCGGTGCGATAGTAGGTGTGCAAGTCGAAGTAAGCGGGAGCTGGAATCGCAATTGCGGCCGCGGCGTCTGTAAAGAGAGGTGCGGCGATGAGGAGGCCGGCTACGGGGAGGTGCGGAGATGAAGAGGGCGGCAGCCACCGTCGATCCATGTGAGTAATCGCTCCGTGTCGACTGCGTCTCGACTGCGGAGGAGACTCGATGAGCTAGCAGTGGAATGGTAGGCGTGAAAGTCCAAGATTGCGGGAACCGAGTCGCCATTGCAGTGCAGCATTTGCAAGAAGCGGCGCATAAATGGACATGGCGGCAGCGAGGTCGTCGCACGGGTCGCTGAGGTCGTCATGACATCGTTAGCGGAGATGAAAGAACATTAATCAGTGCAGTCCGACATTAATGCCCGGCTCTCGGAACTAACGGCGATCTGAGTGTGCTGCAAAGTGCCTTCGATTGGTGCCATTCAAGGCTATCAAGCCAGGTTGTTGCACAGACCAAGGAGGGGGGTTTCGAATGGCATGGCGGCGTACCGTGAGCTATATGAGGATGTTGAGGTAGAGTGGGACGGACGGCGGGACGGAGCAGGACGGTGGGATGGTGGTACCGGCGGAGAAGAGAAATGGAAGTGCCTCGCTACTGTCTTGCCGCTCCATCTCGCGAGTATCGTTGTTATTTGGGACCGGCCATTGATTTGAGACCGGCGTCTTGATTAAACGTCGACTCCACTGTCGAGAAGAGCCGGACAATGCTCTAATACCCTCTCATCATCTCCAACCTCTTCCGCTTTCGCTTCTTTGGAAGGTCCATGGCCTTTCGCTCCCACAAGACTCTGCTCCAATTCGCCTTCTTCCTCCTCGATAAGATCGTCCTTCGCATCTTGCTTCGAGTCGTCGTTCTCCATCGGCAAAGTTCTCGTCGGATGCTAATCCAGGATTCTAGAAGTTACGAGTCAAGCCGCGGCTGGAATATGTGTAGGTCGTGTTTCAGCTACTGTTGCGAGAGGAAAGGAATCAGGTGATGCTCCTTGTTGCCAGCGGGAATGGCGTGGGATAAATCGGACTGGGGGAGGGTTCGGCCTCCTCCCGGACTGAACCTCTCCCACACCATCATTCTCGGTCGTACTCGCCTCCAGTCGTGTCGCCGTAATCGTGAGAGAGGATGCCACCACCTGCGGAAGTGAGCTGTTCCCGCTGGCACTGAAGGTCTCGCGCGTAACAGCCAATCGAGACTGGGTTTCTCGGAGACCTTCTTTGAAATGGTGTATTTTTGAAATGATGCCGACGGTTGGACCTGGTAGTCGCTTCTTTCCGGCTTGGACCTATCGCCGATGATGGAGACTCCCGGGCATGGTCCAGTCCTCGCTGGAGTGTATAGTTGACTGTATTGTCGGAGGATGCTGTGTCGATGCGATCGGAAGATTGTTGCATTGTGAAAAGGCGAGGACCTTGGCGTTGATAAAAAAAGTAGGCGTCTTCTGTTCAAACTTTTGCCTTGTTTGAAGCCGATGCCGACGCTGGTTTCCATGCCGTGTCCGCCCACGCCGCGCCACAACGTCTTCCATGTCTTGTCTGGTCCAAGCAAGGAAGATCGCTGCAGCTAATGATTCCGGGAGCAAGGTAAGACCGCCTCGAATAATCGACGGAGGCCGTTGATGCACATGCATCCAACGATTTGTCGAGGGGAACTCCCACTCATGGTAGACACTGATCCGACATCCGATCACGGCGCCTCCAGAATCGTGCTTCTGTTCGAAATGGGCCCGATGACATCCGCCACCGCCTCATCTGCAGACGTCTGCTTTGCCTCCGTCCGCCTCCGCCTCCGATGGAGACTAATTGGATTCGCCGGAGGGCAGAACTTTTGTAGGACCAGCGAAGTTTTGTGTTGGCCTGCGGCGAGATCGTGTTGTAATTAAAAACTGCGTTGCAAAGAGTCGTGTATCAGGTCTTCGCGAATGCTGCGGAGGAGTAACGAGGCTTCGCTGTCGAAATGTTCGAGTCTCTGGATGATCTTGATCTGTTCTGGTCGTGAACAGCGTGGGTGATGGCGCGAAAGAGGTGTTTGTCGGGGTCGAGAGGAGGAGCATTTCGTCGACGAGGTTCCACACTTAGCGAGGGTGGAGCCGAGTTGGGGAGTTCTTTCGATATTGAGCACGGACACCTGGGGACTTTTCGCGGTGCTGGTATTGGAACAACGTCTCTTGAGGCTTCACTCGAGGCTTCCGATGATGACTTTGAGGGAGATCAGTCTGCAAGATCCAGTCTCCAAGAACTGCCAAGGGGCTTGTCAAAATCCCTCTCGCAGCGCTGTAACTTGTTCAGCCAACAATTACTGACGTAAGTAGTCTTCCTCGGTGCTGGATATTGTTCACGAGTAGGTAGTCGATGCGCGAGTTGGGCTCCTTGGGTGATGAAGATCTGGAGAAGTACACGACGCGGTAATTGCGAAAACTATTAGACAGCAGTCCGTGACCACATAGCCATATACGGGCCACTCAGCTGAGCGTGCCGTTGCACTTTTTGTTGAAGTCGTGCTCGTTGCGGAACCATGTCAAATCCCATCAGCGGCATCTGCGACGGCATTGATGATCCGTTGTCCATCGCATGAGGAAAGCGGAGGCAACCTGGCGCCTCGCGTCGTGATGACACAGCCCCACGCCGTACGTCCACCTGTAGATCACTGCAACGTTAAGCTTCCATACACGCTCGCCACGGGACGGACAACCGGACTGTCCTCGCCGAAGGACTCTTTCAGCGACGGCAATTGAATCGAGCTGATCACAACACCTCACCGGCCGACATCAGAGTCCTCGGTCGGTGGAAATGGACGTCGGCGCAAGCAGGCGACATATGGAAGGACCGCGCGTTCGGTCGACGAGTGGAACTTCACCAATCTGGAATCCATGGATGATGAACTGGCTGTGCCGGCCATACCCATCTCTCTCACCTTCGAAAAGGTTTCAGGTCCTCGTGTTCCTGAGAAGGCCCTGGATATTGAAACTTCCGCTCGCCACGTGGAAGGAATCTCCCGGGCACGATGTGGGCGTAACTGTTCCTCGAGACCAATCAGCGGCAATATGGGACGACTTTGGATCGATGGCAGCTTTGGAAGCTTGCTTCTGGGCGTCTATGCTCTCGAAATGTGCACAACCCAGTTGACCAGAAATCGGAATGCGAGTGTGCGATATGCTATAGACCGCAAAGTATTTGGTCGAAGGGTCGCCTTTTGGTGTGGAGCAGATCCTGGGAATTTGGACGAAATCTCAAGTCAAGCCGGCGGCGAAGAAGCGTATGAAAATGTGCTCGTAGTTGGGATCCGTCCGTACACTCGAATTGTATTCCCCCCGAGAGTGGAAGGCGTACTTCGAAGCATGCAAGTCCGGCAAAAAGCAGCGAAGTGGCCGCATGCGAGGAGATGATGTAGTCAGAACATGTCACTAGATGAACAAGTGGAGAATGCCGTGAAGACTCAGCCGAAGGACGAATCGTGTTGACCAGTACGATCCGAATGTTGCGATGACCGACCGGAAGAAGACTCCGCTCCAGATATCGCTGCGCTTCGGTCAGCGTGGTGAGCAGAATGTGTGGCGGCTAAGGTGGCATGATACTTACCTCTCCATTGTGCTCAGAGAGACTCCGACGTCGCTGCGATCATGCGCGCTTTGAAAAGGGATTCACGAAGCCTGGCTAGGCTTGATGTCTGGGTCCAGCTTCCCACGGTATTGAGCTCTCGGGTCCCAATCCGTATGCCGACTGCATTGGCGTAGCATTGATGCCTGGAAAGTCACGCTCGCCGGCTCGCTGCATCCTGGACTTTCCGGATTTGGTCCGCTCGGTCTAGCCATGTCCAGCTTGAAGAAGGGAATATGGGCGACTCACGGCGCTGTACAACTTTATCCGCGCACATTGCAGAACTTCTAATTCCGGCTGCGTAGCGTAGTGATTCTCCTTCTTCCACAAGTGCGTATGATGTCCTGAAGATAGTCGTCGAGGTTCTCCGCGAACTTGTCTTTGGCAGAGCAACCTCCCTCCAGTGGATTGCACCGAGCAGCATGTTACGTTGAGGCAAACACGCTGCTCTACTTCAGTACTTTCGGATTCACCATCTTCACACGGTAGGTGGCATTCGGAGATCTTCTGTAATGATAACGGCAGGATCCTCAGAGGACGGAGAGGAGGACTGGGAAATGATGGCCACGGCGATAGCCCGGAGGCAGGAGCACCGTCGCTGGATTTGGAGAGGCTCGGAGGAATGCTGAAGCAGAAAGTCGGCGACGCTGGTCATGACGTCGCGAAAGAGGTTGCATTCATGGAGATCATTGCGACACTGCTGTCGTCTAACGATGGCGGGGGATGTCTTTATACGCCTGGCCACTTGTTGGTATCCAGCTGTTTGAGTCTCACGACTTTGTTGCTGGCACAATTCCGGTGCAGGTTACCGTGAGTTGTGCGGCCGGGGAGAGCGCCTGCGTGAGTCGCTTGTTCGATTTCGCGGCTGAGAGTGATGATTCGCCACAGTCGTGATCGTTCAAGGGAGAGGTGTTGTGCCGGGAAACCAAGGCTGCAATCGTGCTGGCGCATTAAAGAGATCCAAGCTCAGAAGGAAGACCGCAGGATCCAGGATCAAAGGAGACCTCACCGGACATCACGGCAGGGTTTTTGGCAGAGACTGCCTGCAAAGCGATGGCACTGAATAGTGATCAGGACGAAGGTGCTTGACATTTCGTGCAGGTATCGATCTGGCCAAGAATTTTTCGACGAGCCACTGCTAGCCGCGACCGAGCAGCCAGACAGATAAGAACAAGAAGACATGATGATGATGATGATGATAATGATGATGATGATGATGATGATGATAATGATGATGATAATGAAGGAGAGAGCGACTTGGGTAGACCATTGCGACAACGACGGTCGCGAAAGACGTGACTCATGAGGCCGGAAGAGGAATGTCAATGAGAGCGCTGTCGCAAAAACGACAGCGAAAAAGGACTTTTGTCTCCAGTAGATACCTACCTTCCGGCATGCACCTCTCGACAGTCCTTGTGCTTGTCCAACTCGCCTCAGACTCGCGGTGCTTCTTCGTCCAGTTTCAATCACGGTCTTTTGATCACGGATCTCTGCCGACCCAGTAGGATCGCTCGTCAACGCATCCAACTCGGAACTTTCGTCCAGAGATTGGATGTGAGGCTCCGGAGATTCGGTTCTTCTCGCGGCTCATTCGGCCTTGTCCAGTTCGTTGTTCGTCTGTCATCGTGTCATCTCTTCCTAATTCGTCTGTTCAACCTGCGTGGCACAGATCGTGCGTGACTGCCTCCGCGTCAAATTATCTCGGCCGTGGTTCTGCAGGTAATATTCCAGCGAATACCGTCTGAAGTCGTTCCGCGAAGTTTCCAGAAGTCTACGACAGTATGACATGTCAGCGTTGTGCCCGTCAGTCGGTCACGAAGGGAATGAGGAGGGAGCAGTATCGCTCAAATGTAGTCGAACGGGGAAGTCTGTCATGTCAACGCGATGTTACTGAAGAGTCCAAGCAATGGCGTGACGTGAGATGTTCTTTCCAAGTCGAATCTTCGCAGAGCCGTAGAAACAGTCGCCCGTATTCCAGCAGAAGCCGAACCCGAGAGCGAGTCATGCACAACAACTTCTCCGTTTGTTCTTCGTGCACTCACACTCACACTCACACTGATTGTAAGACATCACCATCATCGATATCGTCATCGACAGGCTCCACGCAATCATTGGAGTACCTCTCACTCCCTCCACTGGCTCTCGGTTCCGTCTTCTCCGCTCGTCGTCCGCTGTCGCGTTGATGAGACAGCAACCTCGCCCGATGTCGCGCGGGTTCGCTTCCGGCCGGGCACATTGCATTCGAAAGAGCGACGGATACACAGGCGTGTTCTGCGTTCGCTGTGACATCCATCGCTGTGTTGGCTGGCGAGCTGGCCGAAGCGGAATGGGCACTTGCGTGGACAGATTCCGGCTCGGCGTGGACTCGGGTTGCAGCAGGGAGTCGTGGACGAGATGGACGGGCTTGAGACAAAGATGTGGGTGAGATCTGCGAGCCGTAGCTCTGGACGCTGGTCGGTTTCATGCGAGATGCTCTGCTACAGACATTCTGCCCAGGGTATCTCGAAGGGAGAGTGACAGACCTGGTCAGCCGCCGCGCACTCGCGAGACCGGGACGATAGCAGCAATTGAGTGAGACTTGGTGAGATGAAAGCAGGCCTCGAGCAGTAAGAAGTAGCAGCATCCGCTCGCCGGGCTCAGGGCAGCATGATCCATCTCTGTTGGCCACTTGAAGCCGCGTAAGTGTGTCATGTCTCCCGTGCCTTTTCCAGCCTTCTTCTCACCTCGCGTACGAAGTCACTGCGTCCACGTGTTCGAGGAGGCTTCCAATTTTGGATGCCTGGGGAACTTGCAAATCACTCAGTGGCGCCGCTCTTACTTCACCAAAGGTAGTACCTTCCTTCTGTATCCCGCATGTCAATTTGTTCTCCAACGTCCAAGCCTGCTCGGGTCACCACTCAAACTCAACAATTGTTCTGTCTTGATCTCCGACCACTCTCCCATCCACGACACCACTGCCAACAACGCCCGACCTGCAAGCTCTCAGCTGACTTCCCACTTCACTTCCTCCGGCATCAGCTACCTGATCCTCGCAGCGAGCTTGATGCGGCTGTGCATCATCCCCACGAGCATTAAGAACAGATTCAAACGCGTCGGTGCCTACTCGAAGCATAGACTCACTGGTGTGGCAACGACCTCCACGTACCTCTTCAATTCCATCATCCGCCTCGCAATCTCATTGCCTAGCAACGCGAAGCCTGTCTGCAAAGCTGCCATGCACCGAGTCCATAGCAGCGTGTCGCCGACCTCAACCCACTTCATCAACTGCGTCGTCCGCATCACTGCTTCGGCGATCGCTTCGACCAGCGCGGGGTACAACGCCTGCTAAGCTGCCGTCCTCCGAGCCTATGTGGTGACGACCTCGATCCACTTTATTACCTACACCACGACTCTCATTGCGGAAGCCGTCCAGACTGCCTTCAAAGGTTCCGATCACGGCGACAGCACTCGTCCTTGGGGTGCCTCCGACAAGAAAAATGAGAAGGGAGGTGATTTGCATGGGCATGGCGAGGAAGAAATCTGCACAAGTGGAAGCGGCGATATGGCCCATAAAAGATGTGAAAGCTTGCTCTGTGAGTTCTTATTCTGTCGGAGTTCATTGAAAGGGCATTTGACTGACAGCTTTTGCAAACAGTGAACGAGGTGGCGGTATTCGCCGTTCTCGAGGAACAGCTGGAATTCGATCTGAGCAGGTTGCGTTGGCACACCAGGAGAGTTGCGTGGGATTTGATCGTTGTGATGGCTATGCGGCCGGTCGGGAATGAGCGCGGAACAACGGATGGCATGGAGTGGCTGAACCAAGAAGGCTCGCGGCGTTCTCTGGTGGCGTGTATCGAACCATGCAGATTAATCAAAAGCGGTATGGACCAGCCTTTGTGGTCGAGGCGTTTGGTCCTGCACCTCGTCATGTGCCTCAGCATCGTTCACCCAGCCATGATAAAGGCGCTCCGGGCCAGCATACTCCACCAAGGCATCCATACATCCTCGACGAACCCACGTTCGACGGCAATCTCCTGCACCTTGCTGCGGGCATCAGGAAGCGTAACGGCGACTTGCATGTCTACAACCAGGACGAAGATGACAAGATCAGGCTACGGCGAGCATCTCAATCTTGCTCTCGTCTTCGGCTCTGCGGCATCTCGAACCGATGTATCGACCAGCGACTTTGTGAATCGGCAAGTACAAATCAGGCAGTCGAACATTTGCTGCGCTCTTGGAGCTGGGCAACAGAAATCTTACACCCGCCAGGAAGAAAGCACTCCATTTGCGAGACTATTGTCAGGGCAGCTCTTCAGACAAGGCAGGCGCCATGCCCATCCTCAACTCGGTATATCGCTGAGAACTGCAACGTGGAGCTAATCATTAGCCAAAGTCGTTTCCGGCATTTTTCGCCACACAACAATCTTCACGCTCTTCCCAGATACGTCCAACCTATTTCAGAACGACAAACTGATTACTGACTGGCGTTACTGCAGAGCCACGACAGTCCAGTTCGCGAGCTTTACAGCCCGCGGCGACATCGGAGGGCTCCAAATCCGCAAACGAAGACGAAGCTGCCGAGCAAGGAGTTTGCGAACACGAATCGACGAATGTCCTGATGAACGCAACCGTTGTCTCCCTGGCTCCGCTTAAAATGCACCCTGCAATCTAGACTTGACCGGCATAGATTGCGCGGTCGAAGCCTGGGAACGACCATCCTGCTGATTGAGCTCTATAGTAGATACACGCACCCCCCTCAAATTATCTCTGCGTTCTCTGGCGCGGACAGTACACTCAGTGCCGCCGGAGTTCGACATCTACGGTGTAGTTTGAGCGGCATTGAAGAGGTAGCACTAAGGGCCACATGGGAGCTATCATCGATCCATCGCGGAGCCACATCAGTTCTTGCCGCACGAATCGAACAAGTCCTTCGAACTAACTGCTCACCTCAATCAGGAAGGATTTGCTTGGAGCCTGGACTTCAGAACCAGTCAAGGCCAGTGTGACGTGCATTCGCTTTCCTCCAGACAGTTAGGCAAAATTTAATTGAAGCCGGAACAAGTCTGCCTTTCCTCCGCGGCGACAAGTGAGGAGATGCCCTCTTTCTCAAGCAGCAGACATCGCAACTCAACCTCCGCCGACACCGCCCAATATAAGCCTGGCTAAGACGCGATCAAGGTCAGCGCGACAAAGACAGCATAGACGACTTCCGATCCTACGATGATCGTGCCAGGCCTGACATACATACGGCTCTGAGCGATCTGTATCGGCAGCTCGATCGAAGTGACATCGAGGCCTCTCGGTCTCCCACTCGAGCAGTTGCGTAGCTACGTCCAGGAGCATAGAACTACGGAGAGGTGGCGCATTTTCGGCATGGCTGGCACGGAGAAGGCGACGTATGGATGCGGGTTCAATGGAGTATAACTCTGCTATGAACTTTCCACAGCTCAGGTGTCATTCGCAGCATATATCGGTCCCGAACGGCTCAGGTGTCATTCGTAGCATCGCTCCCATGAACAGCAGTGACGTTGCCTAGCGCCTGGGTTGAGTATACCGTGCCCCATCCGGCCACGCTGTCGTCGTTGCTCGGCATCTCGGCTGCAGCCCTGCCGTTGCCCGTGTGAGAGACGTATTCGCCACCACCCTCAAAGCTCTGGATCGCCTCGGTGAGAGCCGTGATATTCTCCTCTACAGCGCGCTGAAAGGCCTTAAGCTCGGCGAATGGCATTGAGGTACCGTCAATCATGCTCTGCGGGACCGAGATCGTGCTGAGGTCGGTGGCGAAGTCCTGCATGTCGTGGAGGATAGAATCGTAGTACTACTTGTTCTTGACGATTCCTTCGATGCGCTCTGACTCCTCGATGACCTCAGTCAAGACGTCGCGCTGGCCTTGGAGGTGTCAGCATCGCTATAAGTGTCAGCATGGGCTAGGGATACACACGCTCTTGCCGCTGTGAACCAACCATCGTGATAACTTCGGTCTGGGCCCCAACGATGTCATACGCCGACTTGCACTCGCTGAAGTCTCGATTGAGTGGCTTGCTTGGTCTTGAGCTCAGCGCGACGCTTGTCCAAAATTGCGGTCATCTCCTTGACCTGGGCGATCTGGGCGTTTCGCGTTCCGCCTTCCTGGATGTCGTGGAAGAGTTCTTTCATGCGCTCCTTGCGCTCGCTAGACTCCTATCAGTATGTAGACCTGGCAAGGCGCGTGCAACGAGGAACACGTACGCCAAGGTCATGGTCGTGGGATCGCTTGGGCACCAGCATCTGGAGGAAGTAGAGATGATGCCAGCCAAGCTGTGACCCGTCGGAGAAAGCGCCCAGCACGACCGGCAGCAAATGGCCCAGAAGGAGATGAAGTGGACGCGGACCTGGCCTGATGCTCAAGATGTTGACGACTCGACGATAGTCCTGTTGAACCGAACGAACGCTCTACCGCCGGCCTGAACAGTGACGGCACAATGCTACGTTCCCATTTCTTCCCACCTGCGACATCTCCACACGAGGGATGTACAGAAATGCCTTCCTTTCTCCTGCCCACCTCAGATCGCACGTCCAAGCCGAACGTCATTGCCCCACTTTCCCCGCAGCGCAATGGATCCTGAACGCGTCTCGACGCGACGCGACTTTTTCGTCTCACCCTCCGAACTAAACTACCACCTTATGAACTCGAACCACCAAACATGCCCAGCTGCTCAGGAACGTGGACGCCTTTCACGTCGAACGACGTCCCGTCTTCACGACCGCCACTCGACATTGCTACGATGGGCTGAGCACCACTTCGCGAGCGCCTTTCGAATCTCCATTGTCGATGCACTTCTTCGTCCGATGCACTTCTTCGTCAATTATCACTGGACAAGGCTCGGAGGGTCCGCTTCTTCCGCGGCTTCTCCAGCTGGCGCAACAACACCGTCGAGAGACATGGAGGGAGAGAGAGTAAAAAGATATGTCGGGGAAAGAGAGGAGAGGGGGAGAAGAAGGGTAATAGCCTGCCGAAGGAGGTGAAGCCCATGGTCGTTGGCGCGCGAGCACTGCCCACCAAACTGACAAACCTGTCCACTCCTTAGACATGCCGGCCAAGAGTTGCGAACGATGTCAAATCCCAGCTGCCCTCCCGACACCAAGCATCACCAAACCTACGTCAACAAACTCCCTCAAGACAAGACCCTCCACCGCAGACGTCCGCGACATCATCACCAAGTCGAACCAGGCCTCAAACCAGGACTGGTGTGCGCAACAATGCCCGAGGTTACTCCAGACACTCTTTCTGGAAGGACCTCAGGCTCAACACCACCCTTAACGCCGAGCTTGAAGACGCCATTCAGAAGGACTTTGGCAGCGTCCAAGACTTTAGGACACTAGAGCGCTCTCGGTTCTGATTCCGCGGTCTACAAGAGGAGATGATGTGATAAAACGCTGATGAGATTGGCAACGCTATCAATGGAGTGTCTGCGGGTGAGGGCGATAAGGGCGAGGTGGCGGGCGAGATGGCGGACGAGCTGAAAGCTTTGGAGAAGGACGAGAGAGACAAGGTGGATGCCAAAGAGAAGTTCGGAAAAGACGAGGTGGGTGCAGAAAAGGCCGAGGAGGACAGAAAGGAAGTCGCCGAGCGAGAGGATCGGAGGAGAGGGAAAAAGAGGAAGCCGGACAGACCAGAATCAGGCTGGCCGAGCTGGAGAGGATCGTGAGAACTGGAAAAAGGAGGAAGCCGAACAGACCAGACTCAAGCTGGCCGAGCTAGGGGGCTTGAGCGCGCCGCAGACTGAGGCCAGTCCTCAGGATCGAGTCATCAAGACGACGACGGTGGAGTGGAGAGCGATGCGTGGGAGGTGACGGTGCGTTGTACGGTGCGATGGACTCGGACTTTCAGGAGATTGACGGCACTAAGCAGATTCTTACGGCAGCACAGTCGAAGAAGGAGAAGAAAGTGGCGACAACAAAGGCTGAAGGTGATGCTGCCCAGGCGCTTGTCAGGCGCTTCACGCCGGTTTAAAACAGACATATATCCCGCTGCAGCAGACTCTTCCCGCGCCAGAAGATGTTGGTGATGAGTGGTCGGACGACAGGAGTACACTCGTCAAGATGAAGGATGCCGCCACGGACCTCTTGCTGGTTGGCCTCTCCGTGGCGTGCTCCATGATCCTCGTCTGGTTGCCGCCGCCGCCGCCGCGCCTCTCGCCGAAGGTCCGTTGGTTCCGCCAACTACTCATCAAGCACCTCCGCATCAAGCACCTCCGCATCAAGCACCTCCGCATCAAGCACCTCCGCATCAAGCACCTCCGCATCAAGCACCTCCGCATCAACAAGCACCTCCGCATCAACAAGCACCTCCGCATCATGTTGACAGTGTGGGAGATGAAGGGTCACGACTGCCACTGCAGCATCGTGAGGAGCAGACGTTTTGATGATACTACGATTTGCCTAAGCGGCTTCGCACCGCACAGATCGCAGGTGGAGGGAATGGGAGTGGTCGACAGCGTCGGTGAGTCCGTTTCAAAGTCGACGGGCGACTGCCTTTTGCTGCCGTCGTGAACACTGTTAGTCACAGCCTGGAGGCAAAATTGCAAGCGTACCGAAGCGGCGAAGACTACTTGAAGCTTCGCTAGAACATCTACAAATTCAATCTCACCCTCATCTACATGCCAACAAAGCCGCAACCATTCGCGATGATGGCTTGGGTTGTGAACCGAGGATGGCCGGGCTGATCCCCCCTTTCGATACGCGCTTCTGCTCCCCAATGCCTCGCGGCTCACTCATCTCCTCCGAATCCCGCCATTCAGTCACTGCGGAGTATGTGCGCTGTGAGGGAATTGAACGATAGGTCCGAACTTGAGTCACGGTCAACTGTTTGGCTCTGCCAGCTGGAGGAGGTTGTCGGTGATGATGCGGCACAGCAGACGGCTGACAGAGTCCAAGGTCCTGGAGGAGATGGAGATGGAGGTGGCCTCCGGTTTTTTTGGCCAAAGTTTGGCGGAGCGGTGGTGGAGGCCATTCGTTCTCGACGACGTCCTTCACAAACCTGCACGGTATAGTATATAGGCCCTCGATGTTATCCAGCATCTCACCATCAAGATCCGGCTCGGACACGGGTACTGCGGCGGGCCTGAGATGAAGTGTCGGTGAGGTCGCGGTCACTGCGCATTGTGATGAAGTCGACGACGAGGATGGCGGTGTGTTCACGGTGGTATGATGGATGGAAGACACGAGAAACCGGGGTCGTCGTGTGGCCAAGATCGATGGCTTTCTCATTTTGAGGAGCTTGCTCGCAGGAGTGAGGAGGCGGCAGGCAGGTATATATTGCAGAACCTGCCCCGAAACAACATTGCTCCCAACGCAACGCTCATCAAGGACCATCCCACATCGCCGACGATAACCCGTCCAGACTAGCGAAGCACTGCTTCGTCAAAAGCAACGCTCAATTCCAGCTATGATCTCGTTCATTGCGCCCTCGAGACTACTATACAACCGAGCATGATCATCACCCCACGCTAACAACACCCAAACGCAACACCTGCGCCAAATACCCGGAGACATACCAAATGCCTGGAGGCATGCCATATGGCTGAACATGCGCTCCAAGACCTGCCTGATGCAGAAGGTGCTAATACTGCACCCAATCTCCGTGATTGCTCGCAGCGCGAGATCATCCACGCTACCTCGGCCTCGATTTACAGACCCCCTAGCGGACTCTAGCTGCCCGAACGGGCAGCTTGATCTGGAAGAGCAGCTGTCGCACGGCGCGGGCTTGTACATATCTTTCTGGTTCCTCGTCTCCCGTTCGTTCTCCCTACCGTTCGTGGGAGCCGGCAGAAGGCTTCTCCGGTGGCATGATTACCGTGGCAAAGTCTCCCTCTCCCTGGCCAGTGCAGTGTCCTGCTTGCTCACTGTTCTGCTTGGCTCGATGGCGGATGTAAGATACGAACTAAGCGGGTCGGTCTATGGTAAGCATTCGTAGAGTGGTAGTGCTCTTCGTGAGGATGGATCAGAGGTCAAGCTAAGACACATGCACCCTGGGACGGGTGATGACTGGGACGGAGACCGATTTGCTTCCTATTTTTAAAGGAAGATCTTCCGGCTCAAGGCATCTTATCCGATAATCCGTTGGATTAGATGCGTCCTGGTTGCGGATGCCTGACAAAGCGCTGGTTACCCTCCACTGACCGTGTCAACTGCGCTGTGGGGTGATATCATGCATACCGGGCTATGTGACAAGCCTATTCTCACACGCGACGAGAATCCAAGTACACCAGCGCGAAGGTCGTCGGGTGTACAAACAGCATACGACGGTCTTCGGTCTTTTTCAACTCTCCTCCGCAAGTGGGACCAACGCCAACAAGAATCACTGCGTGCAGGATCCCTACCGCATTCGCCTACCTTCCTACCGGCCTCCCTCCCCTCCTACAAGACTTCTCGTACTGTGATGAATCGTGGTTCGTCCTTTGGTCCGTGAGTCTAACTCAAGCTCCGGTAAGTGCAGGTGCATTTTCCGGCCAGTGCCATGAACAGCTTGAGCCCATCGCCGGTCAAGCCTCAAGCAAAGTCTGCGAAGATGAGATGAAAGTCGTAGCAGCATATGTGCAGCCGTTCTGTGCTGGACCATCCCGCGCTCCACCACTGCTCTCTTGCTCTGCCCTTGTCATCGTCGAAGCTGAGGATCCCATCATCGTTGAGGTATGAAGATGGTCGATTCGAGTAGATTCGAGCGATCGTCGCCAATGTGTCATGTCGGTCCGTGGTCCATAGTCCTTGTCGATGTCAGTGTCGACGTGACGTCTACATAATCTTCTTGCTAAGGTACGTTGCACTGGAATTCAGAGCGAGCTCGGGTGTTTGACATACTCAAGCCGTGAGATTAACGATGTATAACCCAGTGCCCGACCTCCATTCGTCGTGATGGTTGAGACGACTGAAAAAGGCCTCCGAGGCGGTCGAGGACGATAAGTGTGAGTAGAACTGGCCGACCTCCGACAAGGAAGAAGTGCTGTCACGGGTACATCTTTGCGGTTGCGGTCCAAATCTCCAGATCGATGTAAGACTCATAGTACAGTGAAACAACGCCTCCTTCGATCATCAAAGTGCTCCTCGCCAGTCAAATACACTTTCGAAGCGTCGACTCGCAGAAGTCTTACCGCACAGCGCTCAGAAACGGTCAAGGGTTCGGAAACAATATGTATCAGAATAACCCACCTCTCCTTGATGTCGTGCTCCTCGTCGACTTCTAACTAAACCGTGCTACTAACTATTGACATATTATTGTCCTCTTTCTCTTCCTCCGCTATCTTGGGCAGTACAAATCCGCTCCGAAAATAGCGGCGGCGATTAACTCTCCTTATCCAATTCAAAGGCGACACAATTTAAAGGCGACATCTCCCTCGTGTAAGGAGCGAACCGACAACCTCAGGGTGACACCACTGGAATCATTCCACTCCCTCCCTTAATGCCGCTGGATAAAGAACCAGCATCCGTCTCGGGCGTGCCGGCGTGAGAATTACCAAACGGCGTGCGATCGGCAGTTTCTTCACCAAGATTGAGCTTCGAATTGAAAGCCGGGCTATGAACCGGAACGGGCCTGGTCTCCATGTGTCGAATAGATCTCAGCACTGCGGCGGCTTCCAAGCGATCCATTGGATGGTCTTTCGCAGAGTCAAGACTTAGTACTCGCGCGCGAGGCCACGGCGAAGGGACAGCAGGTTTGCGAGCGGCGGCTGCTACTGCGCTTCCCTTGTCTTCCAGAGGCAGTGGACTTGCAGCGAAGCACGTGTCAGGCCTGTCCGACGTAACCCACTCCATGCCGCCCGATGTGTCTGCAGTGCCGTAGGCAGAAAGAAGTGGAACTGGCCGGGAGTCTGGGAGAGACACGATCGCCGAGGCTTAAGACGGTGGAGATGAACGAGTCCAAGTCCAGTCCTGGAGTCGTAGTCCGGGACATGCTTGTCGAAGCAGTCTCGCGCCATGGCGAGCACGGTGGGAGAGTGAATAATGCGGATGCAACTGTGTCTGCCGCTGCAGGAGAGGGCCGATTATTGTCGGTTGGTTTCGTCGACTTGAGGTATGTCGATCGACGTACGCTGTCCATGCTCGGGTGGAAGGGAGACTTTGATGTCGTCGCGCCAAAAGGTGATGTGCTGCAGTATTCGAGACTTGTCCGAGAAGTTTCTCTGCAATACGAGATCTCTTCCATGTCCTGATCTCGATGGCCATCCGAGACGTTCAAGCCAAACCCTGCCCTTGATCACGAACACGGTCGTCGATGGATTATTAGGCTCAACACGTTCCATCTCGCAAAATGCCGAACAAAGCGGATTGCACGGCACAGAGGCTCATCCACCAACTTTGGCTTGCTGATTTCCCAAGTGCACTTGTGTGGTTCAGAAATTCCCCATGGCGCCAGGCCAGAAAGCCGCATCACAGCGATCTCGGCCCATGGACCCGAATGATGCTCCTCCAGCTTCAAGTCTTGCGAGCAGTGAATCATCAAACATCTTTCCAAACCGCCACCCGCGTACACATTCCATCAGCAGAATGGTCTCATAATCATACGATCTTGCCCTCGATCGGTCCTGACAGAAAAGCAAAGCATGGCTTGTCCTTCACCCTTTCCTTCCCTGCCCTTCCCCTTCCTAGCCAAGAACTTCTTTCGCTTCGATCATCTAATGTCGCTGTCGAAATATCGCCGAGGAGATGGCTCTCGACGATGAGTCAACAGACAACCACGAATGGACCGTCGTTGACTTGGACCGTTTCGACAACGGCCGCGCCCGAAATCCAAATTCAGAAGCATCAATGCATCAGGAACACATGTACATTCAGTTGTATCACCTCCTCGTCATCCGTCATCCGTCATCCTTCTTCATCCTCCTCGACGACAGGAGCTGCCTTCATCGTCTCCCTTCGCAACGGGTCTTGGAACGCATGCTTCTTCAGCACTGATCATCAACGTCCTCATGCGCGTTCTAATGGTCCTCGCCATCACCCTCACCCGCCCCTTCCCCCGCGCAGCGCTCGCCGCTCAACTCTATCTCGACCTCCATCACGGGAACCGGTCTCTCCGCAGAGCGACGAGGGCTCGATTGCTTCTGCAGCACAAGGACGGCTCGGAGAGGCGGGACCAATCGTGGCGTTGTCTCGGGATTCGAATGCAGCAGCAAGAGCTAAAGCTGTGGCTCAGGCGGATTAATCGAGGGAGCAAGCGAGTCAAACAGTGTCGCTGTCGCCCGATTGACATGGCAGATGGCTAGTTGCGACTGCCGTTCTCAACGCCAACACGCAGAACATGACACCGCCCTCTACCTGACCGAGCTGGAGCTGGTGCTCGAGCTGACACGGCTTGGGCTTTGCTGGCTGGGCTGAAGGATTAGGTGAAGGCCGGCTAGGTTCTGTGGCGGAGAACCCCATCACGCCTGGAGAGGTCGGCAATCAGCTGAAGGCGCAGAGTCTGGAGCTGGCTGGCAGATTGAAAAGTTGGACAAGAAGCCGTTGAAGCAAGCTGCGCCCGCTGCTACTGCGCCGAATGTCCCACGATCAGATACTCCGGACCTCGAGCGAACACGCCTGCTGTCGGCTGTAGAGAATTGCAATGCTGTCGAGGACTGTAGTCGTAGTTGGCGGTCATGTCTGTCATGCCGAGATCTTGTCGTGGCGGTGTTCCTTGACGCTGAAGTATAGTGTACCCTTTGCGACACGGCCGTAACTTGCATTTCGCCCCGCCAGGGCATGCCCGCCCGTCCACACACTCCTCACGACCACCAACCACGTTAATGGTTCCGACTCTCCGACATGGACACGCAGCAGTCGAGCGGACGATCAAACTTCTCAACACAGACTTTTCCGGGCGACATCAGCATCGACTCGCTGACGGCGATCGGCGGCACCACGAATCGATCGCACGAGGCATGCTAAGAAGATAACGGGACCAATGCTCGGGGAGCCAGGTAGGACAGGGTGATCGTTAACCCGGCTGGCGAGCAATGTGACGATCAAGGCCGGGGAGACCGGAGACCGGACACGAAAGATCAAGTCTAGAGCCCAAGTCGAAGACCACGACGCCACGAGCCACCCAACCGCTGCTGCAGCCAGCACATCGCCAGCGGAGGCGAACAGGTGGAGAATCATTTCCACAAGCAGCGATGACGCGGGCCGCAGCAAAAGGTCAAACGTGGTTAGAGCAGGAGAAGCTGCGAAAATGCCATGCAGGCGTCGTAGGCGTTTTTGAAAGAGCAGCATGTTCGCCGTTGGTCGGTCAAGGCAAGGATAGCCAACTAGGTTGGCTGTTCGTCCTTGCGATGGCCGCGGATTGTCGGGGCAAAGGAGTAGTAGTTGAGGGACCCGACCCTTCTTCGAGGGAGTAAGGTAGACTCAGATCAAACCTCCATGTTTCCGTCGCCTTCTCCCGACTCCGCGTGTCGCTCGTCTCTGTTCGTCAAGAGTTCACACCATCGGACTGAGCTAGTGACGGATCTTGCCGACGCCGTCGCCGATGCCGTCTTGACTTCAGACCACCGAGAGATGTTAAAGAAGTCGGGTCAGCGTCAACTGGCGACGTCGCTGCAAAAGACCAGATCCAAACATGGTGTGTAGAATCAACCACGCTGGCAGCAAAAAGACGAACTTCTGCGGGCCCTGCAGAAAGCTCAAGACCCTGCGGCACTTCTCGATCCCGGATCGAACGGATACGGAGCTCAATCGTCTCTCGGATTACCGATTTCCGGCTCGAAGTGGGCGAGGTGGACGCGGTGCCCAGCGTCGGAGAGAAACTTGAGTCGACCTTCTCGGGCCTCAAACTCTGCAAACTTTGAGTTCGTATCTGTTACCACCTACAATTACTATCGAACTGATGCAGAACGGTCTGGACTACCTACCTTGCCTGCTGCATCTCCACCTTCCTCTGGCCTGCCCTCCTTTATGCGAGAGCAGAGATAGTGGAAAGACCGCGGCCTACTACAGCTCACTCTGCCCGAGGTCAAGCCGTTTCCCTAGGACACGGGTGAACTCACAGCTCGCCGACGCTCGACCGACAGAGCGGCTCTCGATCGGGCGTACGAAGACGACTCTCTCCAACGCTTTAGATCTTCTTAGCAATACGGTCAAGGGGAAAAGGGACTTCGGCGCGGAAGAGCAGTCATTGGATGTAGGAGAGGTGGCGGCGGTGTGGGAGAGGTGGCTTCGATAGCACGAAAGAACGAGCGCGGGATCGATACTGCAATGTAAGCCAGGGGTGGATGCTGAAAGACTTGACCGAGACTGAGACTGAGAGTGTGTTAACATATTCTGTCCCGGCAGAGTGCAAAGTGAAGCTGCTTGGGGTTAGTGCGTTGCCGCGAATGCAGCAGGGATGAAGGAGGCGGTGGAGCGACTGGGGTGACATTCGGTGAGACGCGACTGGAGGAGTCAAAGGAGAGGCTGGCAACGAAGCCGGCAGGGTGACTTGCTTTTGATGCGTGAGCTCCCCCGTGAGCTGTGTCGTGCTCGTACGGCGTTGTGAAGCGACTGCGAGGAATGCGTGTATTGTTGTTGTGGCCAAGGGATTTCGTAGTACGAGTACATACGGAGTTTTGTCCAGCTCGGCGCTTTTTGAGCTTTGTCGGCGGTTGTCGGGCTTGTCGGTCTTCCGACTCCAAACTTCAACGTCGCCGTGGGCTGTACCTCTGGTAGATGGTGTGGTTTGTGAAGGCTATGGAGCCATGCGAAGCGTGAGGCGTTCGTGTAGTTATGCGAGGACTCGGTGCGAGAAAGGTTGTTGGTGCTGCTGCTGCATGGAGCGAGCGAGCTGGAAGTCTTGTTGCGTGAGCGAGGCTCAACCTTTGCTATCGGCGATAGTCTTGCGAGGGCTCTACGAAGCCATTGCCGGTGTGCGATGAGGGCGTGCGAGGTCTTGATGTCGCTCGGAAGGTAGGAGTCTTGTCGTTGATATCGCTCTGAGAAGGGCGATGTCGATAGAGCCGCGTGTGTTGAACGTGTCGAGCCGAGGGGAGGCAGTGAGGGTGTTGAGGGCGTCCTTTGAGATGGAGTCTGCCACGCAATAGCGTCTTGGTAGTTTCCTGTATCGATCAGACTGTGTCTTCGATGCCACCTCTTCCTGCATCCTCGCCAAATTTGCGTCGGAACTGCGGGAGAGCATGACACTGAACACCACAGCCGTGGCGGTCTTGTACTGCACAACTTCCACCGCTTGCCCAGTCCTTCTTCTGCGCTCGATCGCTGCCCAGTGACTGAGTGATTGTCAGTCTAGTCTCTGCGTTGTTGTCTTCCATGGTGCCACTCGCGGAGAGGATATGGTTGAAGTATGGTCCGTATTAGTGGACTGAAATCAGCGTGCCATGCGGCGTCAGCGGTACATTGGAAGGGGAGAAGGGAGGCCGACCAAGCGATCAAGGAAGATGACCAATGGAATATGGCTACAAGAGTCTCGTTGTCTAGGTATTCAAGCAACATCACCTTCCTCTTCCTCTGCCTCTCACTTCTCCTCTCACCTCTCCTCTCCCTCTTCATCACCCTCTTCATCACCCTCTTCATCACCCTCTCTCTTCCTTATCCTTACCATGACGCTACTCTTCGCACAGGAAATTGCACTTCTTCCAGAACTCAGTGCGCCAAAACATCCACCTCTTTTGCCTGACGGACTGACTGATCTCTCCTACCGATGGTGATGTCGGCGCATTTGCTGTGTTTGTGGGACCAAGGCTCGAGAAGGGATGGGACGATGTAGCCGGGGAGAAGGGAGGTGGTGACTGCGAGATGATGTGGTGTCGTGGATGTCGCGCCGGGAACTCGTTCAGCTCTTTCGCTGGAGACGTCGAAATGTCCATACTCCGCAGTGCTTACTCAGCTTGACATGATTACTCAGCTTGGCGGCGCAAAATCCACCCCGACAAGCACCCGCAACCCTGCTTGCCTGCACAGCACGACCACAGCTAGGCCGATATGGACAAGAAGAGTCTCCTCATGGGTCAAATCTTTCGACCAGGTCAGGGAATAACGCAGATGAAGTGAGGACCATGCACAACGCAGGATATTGTTCATCTCCTCTCTTGATCGCTGGCGTAGTAGCGGAGGAGGAGTCGGAGGTGCGAGCGCGGGGTGTTGATGGTGGTGGTGGTGGATGTTTGGATCGGCAGGGCGGGACGTCGGGCTGGTCTCGACGAGACTCCATGGGAGTGCAACGAGCGGTGAGGGGAAAGTGGTGGGTCGAGCGACTCTCCGCGCCCGGGGTCAGAGCCCCAAAGCTCGCCGTCCTCGCCGTGGAGGCTCGCTGGGGATCGACCATGCCTTCCAACTGAAGCTTCCGATGGAGCGCGAGGTCACGGTGTTTGCGATTCTGGATTGGACTGGACGAGACTGGATTGGACTGCACTGTGAGACTGCCGGCGATGAAGCCGGATCTACCTAGTCGAATTGCGGACACGCTCCTTGATTTCACATAGGTCGTCGTGCGTGAAGCAGAGGGAAGGGAGGGCGAGTACCTATAATAGTAACGTCTTATCGGAAAATTCGTGGCTAGTGAGAGACTGCTCGCCTTTTTTCTTGTCAGGCGAGGTCAAGATAAGAACCGTGTTTGACTTTTATCGGCGGTCGACGGAGTGCATGGAGGGCACGGCTTCTTGACTTCAGTCCCGAGGTTCAGCCGCGGACCGAACCTCCGTCCCATCCAGTCCGAGCCGTCTCCAGCCGATCGTCTCTCATCTCATCGCGGCCTGATGTCATCTCATCTTGGCATCAGCGGCAGTAGGAGGTACACATGCATGTGTTCGGGTCGATTCGGCGAATCTTTGCGAAACATGCGATTTTGAATGATAAGGTGGAGTGGACCTCTCCAAGGTGCAATCGAACGAATGGATCGTCCAGCTAGTCAGAAGACGATGCTCGCCTGTCGTCTCCCAGCACGGATGACATGTTGAGGTGGGCAGATGTCGCTCTCGGCAGGGTCCGGGACTCCAGGTCCGATGGAACAAGGTCGCCGAAGCCAGAAGTGAATTTTTCAACTTCGGGTAGTTGGACCGATATCGTGCACCCAATGCATGCATTCATCCATCCATCCATCTCGCGATGCGATGCCATGTATACCCATGTATCTCTCCAGTCCTTATCCATTCATCACTCTTTGTACCGTTTGCATTCTTCGGGCCACGAGCCGCTCGTGTCCGACATAAGGTGACGTTGACTGGCAGACATGGATAAGACTCCCCTACAAGACGAGGACAGACGTGCGATGAGTCGATGCTCGGACTCGGCATCCTCTAGCCAGCAGTCCTAATTCACCGCAGATTCGCAGCATTCCGAGAACAGCGTCAGTCCGGAGATGTTTAGGCAAGAGGTCGTCGGACCAGAGGTCTGTGGGCGAGAGGTCGGAGGGTTGGAGGAGTACAAGCAGGGATGGCGCGCGCACGTCGTCTGCGCAAGTTGGCGAGGGAATGCGAGCATACCGAGGGAGGGAGCAATGGGAATCGATCGAGCCAGTCTTCGGCCTATATAGCCCCTCTGCACGCAACGTCGAGCCACATGGCATTTGCATGAAAGATGCTGACCCTCCAGCCGCCACGGCACCAACACCATGTTCACGTCCTCCGACGACACCTTTTCGAGCACCTGCGACGACAACACGTGCACCGCTCTCAGCTCCTCACGCAACGCCTTCCACTCCGCCTCCACGGCCTCGATCCGCGCC
Organism: Zymoseptoria crescenta; assembly: GCA_026122155.1. Taxonomy (NCBI): domain Eukaryota; kingdom Fungi; phylum Ascomycota; class Dothideomycetes; order Mycosphaerellales; family Mycosphaerellaceae; genus Zymoseptoria; species Zymoseptoria crescenta. Next base: position 21,693 of record JALRMM010000218.1, on the reverse strand, counting down.
TTCAACACCCCCCCCCCCCCCTCCCCCCCCCCTCTTAGCCACTCCGGCCTTTTCGACGACTTCCACTCCAAGAGCTGCTGTAGGCACCGGTGCCGGCGGTGACGACGGCCACAGCGGTGGCGGTGGCGGAAGAGGCGATGATGAATCCACCAATGGACCGTGAACGGTAACGTTGTCGACGATGGGACAATGGACGGTTGGTCAAGTCACGCACGATTGACGATGACGGAATTTTGCCTGAGGCGTCGACTGGACGGACCCACGCCCGTCGACTCCCTCCACGCCCGAATTCTCGACTCACCGAAGTCTGCACATCACATCCACCACACCAGCCATCAGCCACACCGTGCGGTGATCTCGGTGATCTGAGCTCGCCTGCAAGCAAGTTTCTCGCCGCCTGCCACCCGCCCTCATGGAACGTCCACCTCCCTGTTCCGCATGCGAACGGTACCTTACCCCCCAAGCACGCACCCTCCCGCCTCGGATGAAGCACCCTCCTACCCATCCAGCACTTGTCCAGCACTTACGTATCCAGCACTCATGCAGCACTCATCAAGCACTCATCCAGCTCGCATCCAGCTCTCGTCCAGCTCTCGTCAAGTTCTCACATCAAGCATGCTCCGCTCCGCACCAGCAAGCTGTAGTGTCGACATCACCCGCCGCCGCTCCGATCAAGACTTTCCACAGCAGCAACCGTTGGCACGAGCTCGAGCACGTCGGCCAGGATCAGCAGCAACCGTTGGCACGAGCTCGGGCACGTCGGCCAGGAACGCTCATGCTCCAGGCTCACCCTGATGCTACCCGTCTCTGGATCCGCGCTCTCGGAACCTGGCAAACGAACCCATGCGAACCGGTTCGTGCCAAGACGGCAAGGAAGCTCCACATACGCGATGCCATCCAATGCTCTTCGTCCTGCTTCCCTCTGGACGTCGGTCCTTCCAATCCAACGCCAATGGTCGACGTTTCATACCTCGTCGACGGTGAGAGGGACCCTGCCCGATGACCCTCGCGACTGTTCCTGAACATCACCTCAGAATTAATCCTGTACCTTCCCGCGGCGGCGTCTCGTCCCTGCTATGGCAACATGCCCGCGCGGCTGTGTGAAAGCATTATTGCTGTCGCCGGTCCTGCTGGAGCAGCATTGCTAGAGCGTGCAGTGTATGATTTCTGCGCAATCGCCATGCCTCTGCCATGGCGACATCCGCTTCGCCAGCGCCAGATGTCCTGCTTGAAGTCTGCAAGCAGCATTGCTGGAAGGTAAACCTCTCTTAATGACTGACCCTCCTTCTCTCTTCGCCCTCAATCTCTCACTCTCTCCCTCACTCACCCACTCACCTACACAATCACACTCTCATTCTGCATCCACTCCTACCGTCGAACCCCGCCATGGCAACCCCATCGCTGGAGCCTGGTCACGCCTACTATGGCAACAAGCTTGGCATCATGTCCGCCCTGTTACACCCCAAAGGCCGCTCCTGCCCGGTCGTGGTGGGCCGGACACGTACCGTGTGCGAATGGTCGATCGGTCTCGCTCGTACTCAACGCATCATGTCCTTGCTCGAAGACCTGCACTTTTACAAGTCCACCATCGCCGATGCATCCCACTACTACAACAACTACGACGACAAGGTCTTCACCACGCCCATTGCCCGCATCGTCTCGTTGATCGCCCACCACACCTTTTGCTCCAAGCACGAACCGGAACTCTACGAGGCGGACTTGAAGACGCGGTTCAACGACATCTACGACAAAGCTCTCAAATGTACCCTCTTTGACGATCCGGCGGGAGGCCGGCATTCCAACTTCAAGCCCTTTGACCAGACTCTGCTGTCATCCGTCGACTCTCCTCACACTCCCCCCAACCCGAAGCGTGCTCGGGACGACCCTACCACTCCTCCGCCGCAATCACCCTCGGCGAAGCGGGCTCGTCGTAGCGTGGGCCAAGATGCGCCGGCGTGGTACGATTCGATCTTTTGGCAGTCGCTCCACGTCGACACTCCCCAGGGAGAAGATGTTCCGGCGGGAGGGTATGCCGACGTTGCGAAGGTCTTGGAGCATGTCGATCACAACCCTCCTCCTCCTCCATTCCTGCTCGACGTTCACGCCTTACTCACCAACCCCTCCGCCTGCGATCCCATCATCATGCCCGACGCCTTCTCCACCAACCCCACCGCCCTCCCGGCTCCCCTTCCTCCCCCCGGCACGCCCTTCTGCGACGACACCCAGCTCTGGTCGCCCGCCAACAATCAGCGCGCCTACGACATGATGAGGGAGGAGCTGGACTCGAACGACCACGTGGATGTTCCAGACTCGCAAGCTCAGTCCCCCTCGGCGGCCAAGCTGGCGCGTATCCATTCCGTCCAAGCTTCCTCTACCAAGCAGCCAATCCAGACCGTGTACCCCTCGCCGCCGTTGCTCGACGATTGGTGGAACCTGGACCCATTCTTCTCGCTGCCCGTCGACGGCGACGTCGCTCAAGACCCTCCCCTTCCCGATGATGTGGTGGACGTGATGATCAAGGAGCTCTTCCCGGACCACGTCGATGTTCCTCCGAACCACTCGCCAGATCTCGAGGCCGAGGGACACAACCACTCCGTCCCCGCGTCCAACCCCGCGGACAACCGTGCCGACGATCCAACGCCGGAGGGCCCACCCCTCCCGCTCCCACCGGCGCCGAACGACCCCTCCGCCCACATCGATCTCGAAACCTTCGACTGGGACGTCGACTGGAACATCGGCTGGAACGTCGACTGGAACCTCGGCTGGGACATGGATCTCACGGACCTCCCCTTCCTGCCCTCCGGCGACGCTCTCCCTATCTTCCCGCCGTCCTCCTCTAATGTCGACATTCCACCCCCTACACAAGCGGTAGCACCCCTCCTTTCGGCGGACGGCTCCGCGTCGCAGCAGATAACGACGGAAGGTGCCGGCGAGGAGAAGGAGAAGGAGAAGAAGAAGGAGAAGAATCCGACGTCCAGCAGCGACGACACGTCCACCTCCTCCCACATCGATCTCGAAACCTTCGACTGGGACGTCGACTGGAACCTCGGCTGGGACATGGACCTTACGGACCTCCCCTTCCTGCCCTCCGGCGACGCTCTCCCTATCTTCCCGCCGCCGTCCTCCTCCTCCGACGTCGATATTCTACCCCCTATACAAGCGGCGACACCCCTCCTTTCGGCGGACGGCTCCGAGGCGCAGCAGATAACGATGGAAGGTGCCGGTGCCGGTGCCGGTAAGGAGGCGGAGAAGGAGAAGGAGAAGAATCCGACGTCGTCGTCAGGCAGCGACAACACATCCCCCTCCCTGTCTCCTCCTCCTCTGACCGAAACCTCCACGGAGCCGGAGTAGCAGCCGGTGGACGGCTGGTGGCGATTCTGCGACTGGGATGAGGCGCGTGGTGCGGAGGGAGAGGGAGAGGGAGGGGGAGAGGGAGGGAGGCGTTGAGGGCGAGGAGTGCGGAGGGGGAGACGGGCGGGGCGGTTGGAGTTGGGAGGGGTAGGGGAAATGAGGGAAAGGGCGGGGAAATGAGGGAAAGGGCGGAAAACAAAAGAAAAAAAAAATGATGCGTTTTGTGGGGGGGCGTTGGGCTGCATTGGTGGATTAATTCATGCTTGCTAGTTTATGCTTGCTAGTGCGGTAGGTGGGAGGTAGGTAATGTAGTAGTAGTAGTAGTAGTAGTAGTAGTAGTAGTAGTAGTAGTAGTAGTAGTAGTAGTGCATATTACAGTATATCCCTCCGAAGTCTTATTCTCTATCTATCTACCGCGTATATACGAGAGAGAGAGAGAGAGAGAGAGAGAGAGAGAGAGAGAGAGAGAGAGAGAGAGAGAGAGAGAGAGAGAGAGAAACCGGAAGGGGGAAAAAATAGAGAGAATATATAGGACGAAGAACAAGAATAATTAATAGGAAAAAAACCAAAAAATCTAGGCTATGTATATATATATATATATGTGTGTATGTGTACGTATATATATGTGCGTGTGCGTATGTATATAAGTGTGCACATATATATATATATATATATATATATATACTATTAATCTAGCGGAGGGAGAGTTAGTCGGTTAGGAGGGTTAGTCGGGATAGTTAGTCGGTCGGGATAGATAGATAGTTAGATAGAATAGAATGCATTTGCGTATAATGCCGTACGTAGCTAGCGTATATATACTAGGGGTTATATATAATTGTAATTGTAATTATAAGTAGAACTATATTATTAGAGAAAAAGAACTATATTATTAGAGAAAAAAGAAAAAATCTTAAAGATATAGACCGAAAGAAAAGACAAGCTTCTTCCTTAACTTCTTCTTTTTCTCTCTCTTTTCTAGTCTCTCTCTCCCTCTTTTTCTTTCTTTTCTTATCTCTCTCTCTCTCTCTCTCTTTTCCTTTCTTTTTCTTCCTCTCTTATTCTCTCTTCCTCTCTCTTACGTACCTATGCCCGCTATATATCTATATCTATCTTGTTATTATCGACCTACCTAGTTATTATTATATTACCCCTCCTAACCGACAAATTATAGAAATAAACTAAGCAAAAAAACATTCTAAAACTTTATAGGGATTTATAAACATTAGGCGCTTTTTTTTAAAATATCGGGTAGCCTAGATTTTATTTCGTAGGCTTAGCGCGAATATTTACCTTAAATTGTCCGTACGTTATAAGCTTCCTATCTTCCTTCCTAAGTCTATAAAGTAACTATTCTATCTATCTAACTACTATAATACTATAGAGGTTCTTAATCTCTTTAACGAGCCTAATAGTGTTACTAGTACTTATAATCGCGCCCTCGATAATAATACGAACGACCTCTATAATAAGGATAGCGATAGTAATAGTAATAGTAATAGCGACTTCCCTCGAATTAACGACTTTCTTTATAATAACTTTATTCCTTAGCGTAAGCGTTAGCCTCTTAATAGCTATAATAAGACTCTATGTAGTAGCGTATTAATAGGCGAGTACGCTAATATCCCTATCCTTAATAACTCTTTTATCTATAATAACTTCGCTACCTACGAGGCTACTATTTATTAGTATAGCCTAGAGTATAGATACGAGCTCTCGAAGGACAGTAGTAAGTAATATAATAGAGTAGAAGAGGTATATAAGCGTCTATTTAAGTACGCTAAAGGCGTTTATCTAGCGTATCTTCTACTAGCTAGTCGAGTATCGAAGAAGCTATAGAAGGGGATAAAGAAGACGGACTATAAGTTTAGCGTAATCCTTAGCGCTATTAATAAGGATAATATTAGAGGTAAGTAGACTATAAGTCTTAGAAGGGCTTAAGGCGTATATAACTATCCTACCGTTTATATTAGTAGACTAGTAAACTACTATCGTTGCGCTCGTAGTAATAGTTAGGTAAGGGCATTTCTTCTCTTAGCTCGGCGCGATAGTGCCTCTCTAAAGGTTATACGCGCTATAACTATATCGTAGTTCTATAAAGGCGTTTATAATCCTCGTCCTATCCTTCGCGATATCTATAACGAATAAGCCCGTATTCGCTCTATAGAGCTCGACGACCGTACGCCTATTAAACGAGTAATAGACATCCTTTAAGATAAACGATTCTTCTACTAACCGCTCGAAGAAGATAGCTAGTTATAGGGTATGTTCTTCGCGCACCTAGACCTTATTAAGATCTATAAGTAGAACGGTAATATCCTCTATATTAACTATACCTATAGTATTATTAAATATAAGCTTCTACTACTTTTTCTTATTAATATTACTCGAGTCGGTGTTACTATATCTCTTACGTACGCTTTAATACTAGGTAAGAAAGAGAAGGACTATAACTAGGCATTTAATTAGTTTAACGTACTCTACGTAGAGTATAACATCGATAATCCTTTAGTTCTACTATACGACTATAATCGTATAATAATTAGGTCTCTTAAGAAGAAGATGCCGTAGATAGATAACTACTATATACTCTATATATAGTATATAAACTTAGACGTCGAGTCGTAGGCTAGTAATAGACTTAGTCGTATCTAGCCTAATAGCTATAGTATAAAGGTGTTGCTTAGTAAGGAAGTAGACGAGTATTTAGCGTTCTACTATAATATTATTAACGCGAGTAGTAAGAACGAGTACGACAACGTATTAGCTACTCTTATTAACCGCTTCTTAAGTAAGGATATATAGTATACTACGACTCGTCCGAAGTAGTAGAAGCTCGTTACTTATCTTAATAATTAATAGCTTAAGTATTATAAGGAGCTCTACGTAAAGGCGTAGACTAATAACATCCTTAGCTACGGATATAATATAACCTTACTAGCTAAGAGTAGCTACGCTAGCCTTAAAGGCTAGCTTAGCTCTTCGAAGAGTAATATCCTTACTTTCTTCTATAAGCTCTTACCGTTCTACGAGTCTTATATTATACGTTATCGCGTAGCGCTTACGCGGGTATAGAGCTCGACTTCTACTATCTACCGTAATATACGGTAGTTTAATAAACTCGTACGAGTAGTATTAATAAAGGGCATTAAGATTGCTTACTAGTAGCGTATAAAGATATAGAGTAAGCTCGAAGTAGCTACTAACAATAAGTACTACGTATTCTTAACGTATACTAGTATCTACTAGTAGATACGTAGAGGGCCTTATAGTTATAAATAACGACTACTTCTTAAAGGCAATAATATTAAGCTACTTACTTTATAGGCTTTCGACCGCTTCTATATTATACCTAGTAGCTAGCCTCGCGATAATAATAACTACGTCCTCGAGCTGCTCTTACGATAACGTAAGCGACTCGCCGTCCTCGAATAATTATATATATATAATACTAGTAAGAGTAGTACGTAGCGAGAGCCTCGAAGGGCTAAATATATTAAAGCGGCGACGATATAACGTATATAGTAAGAGTAAGTAGAATTAGTATAAGAGCTAGAGTAAGATAATAGTAAGAATCGTCGCTATAACGGATAACCTATAGTAGACGTTAGTACTATTAACGTAGCTTCGCGCGAAACCGTTAAGTATAACTATTAGGCTAAGAATAATTATTACTATAGTAAGGCATATTTATACTATAAGAGCAATTAGCTATACTCGTAACGATACTATAGAGCCGGCACTATATATTAAAACACTAGTAAAGCGGACGATAATATTACTTCTACTATAACTTAGCGAGCTACTACTCTACTACTATCTCTACTACTAGTAGTTAATCTACGTATATTAACCGTATATAATAGTCTATTAGCTAGCTTCTATAACTCTATTAAGCGTAAGCTAACGCCGCTAATATAGTCCTTAACCGGTAAAATTAGGTAGCAAATAAGTAAGAGTAGGTATAACTAAGCGAGAACTAGAGTAATAAGGGTAATAAGAGCGATTTGGAGATAGATATAAAGGTACTCCGGAAGCGGCTACGTTGCTAGTAGCGATAGGATATTATTACTAGTAAGAAGGAGCGATTTAAAGAAATATAAAAGTTACGTTTATAATATTTAAGGAGTTCTCTAGCCTCTTATTAGTCGACCGTTTAAGTATAGATTCGTCGTTTCCAGCCTCCGTACGAGTTGTTTATGCAAGTAACAGATGTGCTACTATCGTGATGAAGTCTACCGCGAAATAAAATCCGGGCTACCCGACGTTGAAAAACGTTCCAAAACTTCACGGACACAAAAGTGTTTTTGGGTTTGGGCCCCTAACGTCGCCTTTTTCATTTTGCGACACGTTTGCTCTGCTTGCTGGCTTGCCTTCCTGCCTGCGTCCTGCTTGCTTGCTCGCCTTTTTCGCTTGCTTGGACTTCCTTGCGAAACCCCAAAGCCCCAACCCGACAAACTTTCCTACCGTGAACCGCGGGATAAGTCCTGTTTCGTATCTCTATCGCTCTCTGTCTCTCTCTCTCTCTCTCTCTCTGACACACACACACTCTCTCTCTCTCTCGTAAAACTCGTCAAACGTCGTCAGCCTGTCCTGTCCTCTCCTGTCCTCTCCCATCCGCCTACCCTTCTTCGAAGAAATCCACCCAATTTCAAGACGCCTGGCTGGAAGCGCCGTTGGCGTGTCACACGCCCGAAACGAATCAACGCAACGCCCGCCCGCCCGCCATCTCTTCACCCACACCCCCCACAGCCCCTTTCTCAGCAACCGTACCTTCCTGCTCGGTGTGCGGTGTGTGTGAACCAGCGAATCGACCACCCACACATCGCCCCTTTTCTCTCCCACCCACCGACCATCCTTACTCATCCGCCCCTCACACAAAACTCCCACCATCGCCGACTCCTCCTCCTCACACCCGAACCCCACCCTCCCTCTCCCGATACCCCTCCGGCCACTCCCACCTCAAATCCGCCTCATCTCCCCTCCCCAACATCCGATACCGAAAATCCTCCCACCGCTCTCCTTTGCCCAAAAACCGCGCATAGTCCGCCGGGTCCGGGACGTCCAGACCGGCGAAGAGGAGGGCCGACTCGATTTGCTCCGCGACTTGTTCTCGGGGGAGGCGGGAGGGGTTGGAGCCAGACCCTTCCCAGTGCCAGCTGGCGGCGCCGAGGTGGGGGTCGAGCCAGGTTTGGTGGTAGAGGGTGGAGGCGAGGGAGGAGGTGGGGGTGCGAGGACGGCGGTTTGGGATGGCGGATTGGATCAAGGTGCAGAGGTTCGAGGCGGGAGTGCTGACGCTGTCGGGCGGGGAGGTGTGGGTGTATGTTCGGATCCATTCGAGGGCGGTGTGGCGAATGGTCTTGGCTTCGAAGTGGGTTTCTCGAAGGACGACGTCCAGTTCGGCGACCGTTGGGAGGCGCTTCGCGACGCGAGTTGGGGAATGGCGGAATCGTGTTGCAGACGTCTGCTCTTGGAGATAGACCACCCGGTCGATTAGGCCGAGCATCTCCCTTCGGCGCTCTCCCATCGCAGGTGGCAAGGCGTAGGAGAGGAGGGTCAAAAATGAAAGAATGCCGTACTCCTCCCGAGCGTAGGCGATGAGCTTCCTCTCCGAGGACGAGAGGAGGGAGATGGGCGGACCCGAGAGAGACTCGTTTTGGCGGTTGACGGCTTCGACGATACCGGTATGTATGTTCTGGTTGACGATGCGCATCCGCGCGGTGGAGTAGTGGTGGAGTTTGGCGAAGACGTCGAGGTAGAGATCCAAGGACTTGAGCTCGCGGGAAAGGTGGGAAAGCATGCCGTCTAGCAATTGCCTGAGCTGCTCGATGCTCACGGCACCCTTTAGCGCCTGGCAATCTGCATCTGTCCGCCAACTCGCGGGGAGGACCTTCTGCCAACCGGGTGGAAGGACTTTTGCAATCCACCCCGAGTCCCGTGCTTGTACTCCCTCCCGACTGCATTCCTCCATGCGCTCTACCCAGGTATTGATCTCTTTCAACTCCTCCGCCCACGCCATCCTCTTCTCCTCCCGCACGTCGATTCTCGTGTCGAGGTCGTGGAAAAAAGACTGCAGCCTCCGAAGCTGTTCCCGCACGCCTCGTTGCTCTTCTCCCTGCTCTCCTCGCTCGTGTTGTTCCTTCCAATGCGACATGCCGAGTGGAGGCAGCTTCGCCCACTGTGCCCACTTGGATGGCAGGTGAAAGGCGATTTTGCGCATTGCATGGGCGTCGCTCGGGCGGATGACCGGGGTGGAATCCAGCTGGGATTCCATGTGCACGACCTGGCGGTGGAGTGGAGGGAGAGACTGCACCAGGGCAATCATGGCCAAGAGGTACAAGGCGGCGAAAGCCACCATGGCGAGGATGTGTGTGGTGGGGTATGTCCGTCTCCGTCTCGTCCGCTCGTGATGGTCATCGGGTTGTTTCGAGGGAAGTTGTGAGGCGGACTCGTTGTCCTTTTTCAAGTCTTGCAATTCGGCGCGCGCGCTGCGGATTCGGGAAGCGGAGACTGCATCGGAGGTGGTTCTGCTGGAGTCGGAGGAGACGCTCGAGGTGGAGGAGGGCGAGTATGACGCTTCGCTGTCCGACATGGTATCCCAGGATGAGTCGGAGTCGGGTGGTGGTGGTGGGGAGGGTGATGTCGATGATGCCGAGGGGTCGTCGGCGGCCGTGGCGCATTGTTGATCGGAATGAGAGGGAGGGGAGGGTGATGTCGATGATGCTGAGGGGTCGTCGGCGGCCGTGGCGCCTTGTTGATCGGAATGAGAGGGAGGTTCGGTGCGGAGATGGGCTGAATGCGGCATCGCATCGCATGGACAAAGGACCAATCCGTGTGTTGGTGTGTGTTGTGTTTGGGGAGGGCGACGACGATGATGCGAGTGCGATGAGGTGATGGTGGAGGTGGGGGTGGAGGTGATGGGGAGGTGGAGGTGATGAGGAGGTGGAGGTGATGAGGAGGTGGGGGTGGTGGAGGCAATGAGGTCGTGTTGACTTCCGGACATCCATTCTTCTAATCACCGACCGAAGGACATCCCGTTCTTGGCCAAGACATGACGAGAGAGCAACCCAAGGTAAGAATCCCGACGACGGACCTGACGCCGCCGCTGTGCTTCCATTCTCCCGATTGGCGGGGAATTCATTCCAGAGGCAGGGATGCGTGTAGATCAGAGCTGGGCGGTCGAGAACCATGTATATCATGTATCGACTTCACTCAAGAGACATGGTCGCATCGGTTCCACGACACCGGATCTTCACGGATCCCATCGATGAAATACCAGACCGGCGAAAGACGAACATCCCGATCCACAAATTGGCACGTCGCAACGAGGCCACTCCACTCCACCACCGGATCCTGCCGCTTTAACAGCAGACGACAAGTTCCAAGTCAAGAACTTCAGGGCACGAAACGTCGGAGACCATGGTACCGGAGCTGAAGCTGAAGCATGCCGTCGACCGTCAGATCGAAGCCGACAAGAAGGAGCAGCGAGCATTTGGGGGAGTCTCTCATCCGATCTCCGTCGCCCTCCAAACCCCTCTACCTCGATGCAACGGTGATTCCGCTAGCGAGGAGTACGGATGAGAGATGATTACTAGACGTTATGGACGGAACTGCGAGAGGAGATGATGCACTCCGAGGCATCGTCGATTCTTGGAGAACTGGTGCCATGACGAGACGGTACTCTGCGTGCTTTACGACTTCGGGATGGGGGGGACTTCTGGCGCTGGGAACGACGACGACCCGTGGAGTAATTCCGTTCGCAGATCTCTACCTTTTCTCTAGACGACGATGTGGTGTAAGTGGAGGACGAATTGGAAGCCATTCGCGCTTCCCAGCAGGCAGCGGCGGAGGCGCATGCGTCCAGGCTGTGAGAATCGACGCTGTAATCGATAGCAAGGTCGACAAGGGGAGGTCCAGACACCAGAGCGGACGATAATCATCCGCAGGGAAGAAGCCATGGACGCTATTCGTGGCATCTTCAATCAGCCACTGCAATCCCCGGCTTTACAGCCTGGCGACGATGTTGAAGACGGCACTTGCCTCGCTTCAAGGTTGGTTCGATGCCTCTTCGCAATCCATATCTCGCTCCTCGACCACCCTTTCCTTTATCAACCTCACGACATACTCCTCGCGCAACAGCTTTCGCAAAGTTCCCGCACAAAGCCTTCTCCTTCCGCAGGCGACCGTGCCTTATCGTTACACGAGGATCAATAGGTCTCGCACGCCTGTGCCGAACAAGCGACGCACACACGGCATCGGTACAGTGGAGACAGCAGTGCCAACTCCCTCGGCCCGCCGATAGCAACGGCCTCCCCACCGGACCCTGACTACCCGCTCCGCGATCCCTCTTCTAGAGTCCAACGGGAGATGGTCTCTACAAAAAGCTGGATGCGATTGCGTGTATTCCAATGCATGAAGCAGGCGTGGTCTCACCTCCAACGACCTCTCACCTCTCACCCGTGGCCTCTCCACCTGTGTCCTCTCCTCCTGCGACCTCTTCTCCTGCGAGCTGGGCCTTCGGGGTGGTGCGAGTGATAATAAGGCGCTGGGGAGGTCTCGATAGCTTTCGGACGCCGTTCGGGTGGCGCAGAGCCTGCAATCGCCATTCGAGCTCGTTGCGAAGGTCTCGAGGCGTCCTCGTATCTTTCATTGCGCCGTGTCCGACCTCCGCAGCCCATGCAAGATACCCGCGGCGGACGTTCGCATTGCGAATCGGCCATCACTCGTCGAACAAGTGTAGCCCAAGAGAGAGTAAGATGGTGCGCTGCTGCTTTTGGCTGTGCTAGGCGTTACCTCCACCGGTACCGCGTCGAACGAATTTTCGAGCAGCTCAAGGAGGCAGCGGCCGCTCCCAGATAGGGACCGTCGCTGCCGACGGGCTCCTTGCCAAGTTCCCTCGTGCGGAGAGCGTGTACTTCGGCTGTGACGGCATCATTTCTCGCTTCATTGGCGTAATATTCACCGACCCCTCTTGGCCAGGATCGGAGTCGTGTTCGCTACGAAAGATGTTGACTGGTCGTCGTCGTCTGCATTGTCGTCCTTCTCGGGCGGCGATCTTCGCAAGCGCGGCAGCTGCGGGTCTGGCTTTCTCGTACTAGAAAAGGACTTGGAGTTGACGGCGGAAGAGCTATCGATGTTAGTAGAATAGGCGACCCAAGAGCGAAGTGAGGCGTAAGCGACTAAGCAAGCTCAGCTTAAACGTCCGCGACAATTATTGTTCAAACAAGCTTATATTTAAGCTACATCTTGATTACCTTATTAGTACTATTAAGCGACGCCGAGTCCGTTAGTCTCTTCCGGTAAGAAATAGTTCTAGGGTTTAAAGGAGTCTATACGTTTAATTAGCCGGAAACTCGGCCCTTAATAGACGTCTAAAGATATATAGTATATATCGTAATATATAGAGGAAGGAGTAGCGCTTTATAATAGCATCGCTAAGGATTACTATAAGGATTACTACTAAGGTAGTAATCCGGGTCTAGCATACTATTTTCTTATTATCTCGTAATAATAGAGATAACTAATACTTAGCGTAAGCTAGCCGAATATAAGGCAAAGGGCTTATGCTTATATATTAATTTCTATAAGATTTAGTCTTACCTTTTATCTAGTAGATATTAGGCGTTCTTTATATTACTATAGACCCTATCGTCCTTATAATTCTAATTCTTCTACCTGTTCGAGAGTAGTAATCTATTAAACCCTATTAAGATTAAGAACTATTAAGATACCTTCCTAACGTATTACCGGAGAGCCTCTATAGAACTTACAACCGGACGAGTTACCTAATATAGAGTAAGAGCTAGGGCTCTAGGGCCTAGATATACGAAGAAGATCCTTAGGGATCCGAAGATAACTATACGTTGATACTAGAAGAGTCGGTAGCCCGGAAGCTATTACTAGGCTCGAAGCCGAAAAGAAAGCCTTAAAGAAAGTAGAAGTCCTCTATGCCCTTTAGCTAGAAGTTTAGTAGATAAAGCTTAGCCGTAACCGTAATAATATAGAGAGGTAGAGTATAGTGCTACGAGCGGCGGTATAGAACCTATCGACTATTAATAATAACCTATAGAGTATTACGTAGTCTATTTATACCGCTAGCGTATACTATCCGCCTAGTATTAGAGGTAGACCTAAGCTTAAGGATCCTATCGTGTTTAAGGGATATAATATTAAGGAAGCGAGGGACTTTATTTGCTAGTTAGATCTAGTATTCCTTAACTCTAGCTATTACTACGTTACCGACTATACTCGCGTTTCGTACGCTATTATATAGCTCGGTAGTAATATAGCCGATCTTTAGTACAATAGCTACTAGGAGAGTCTAGTGCCTAATAATTGCACTTAGGAAGATTTTAAGCATTTCGTTTATAATATAGTCGGTAATCCTGTTAATTGTTTACTTAATATAATACTAGAGTACGAAATAGCGTATTAGAAAACCGAGTAGAGTGTTAAGAACTTTGCGATCGAACTTAATATACTAGAGAGCTAGCTCGATTATATAGAGAAGTAGCTTATATAGTACTTCCTCGTAAAGATTAAATCTTCGCTCTACTAGGATATTATAAAGAATTACGAAATGCCGATAAGGCGAGCCGAAGTAGTTATACTAGCTACGTAATTAGAGGCTACTAATAGGAGCATAGACCTTTCGAAAGAAGCTAAGAATAGTAAGAAGCTCGGTCCGATTAAGTAGTAAGCCCCTTAGTAGGAGGCCTTTAAGAGATTAAAGAGATCCGTTTAGGAGGCTCTAATCCTAAAGTATTTTAACCTAGCAAAGAGGTTATATATAGAGACTAATATATCTAATTTTACAATTACTAGCATCCTATTCTAACTCTTCGACAACGAGTAGCATCCTATTACCTTCTAGTTAAGGAAGATACTTCTCGCGGAGATAAATTACGAGACTTATAATAAGGAGTTACTCGTAGTTATTATAGCGTTTAAATAGTAGTGTCTATATCTAGACGGTACTACGTATATAGTCGACGTAACCGTGGATTATAACAACCTAAAGAGCTTTATAGCTATAAAGTAATTAAACAGTCGGTAGGGGCGTTAGGCTATTAAGCTCGCGCCTTACGACTTTATAATTATATATCGCGCTAGAAAACTTAATCTAGCTAATACGCTCTTACGCCGAAGCGACTATAAACTAACTATAAAAGAGACAAAGGACTAACTAAATATGCTATTGCTAAGTCTCTAGAACAAGCTACGAGCTTAGTTAGAGAGCATAGCGACGCTTAATTAGGCTAATAGCCTCTCGATTCGAAGGATTAATGCAACCTTCTAATTAATCGAGTCTAAGAGAATTATGTCTAAGACGCTAGTAGCGCCGTTAGATAGATCGTATACCGTGTCTTTACCTCGGAGTGTTATACGTACTATCGCTAGAGATAACAGTCTATACGTATATATCCTAAGCCTACTCTACGACTATATAAAATCGATTACGAAGGTCGACTAAGAGGCTTACGAACTACCTACGAAAGTAGAAGTATAGGGTATATACCGTACCGGATTAGGCTACGAGTATATCTATAGAGATAGGATATTATATAATAGCGATACTATATATATCCCGAAAGACTACGCGTTACGAGCGTAGATTATATATATATATATATTACGATAATTCCTTAGCCGGTTATTTTAGTAAGGAGAAGACTACCGAGTTAATTAAGCGTAAGTACTTCTAGCCGCGTCTTATAATAGACGTTGTAGAATATATTGCTAGATATAGTAGATGTCTTATAAATAAAGCGTAGCACTATCGGCCGTACGGCGTATTGTCTTCGCTCCTATTACTAGAGAGAGTATAGTAAGATATCTCTATAGATTTTATTACCGATCTACCTCCGAGCGAGCTAAACGGTTCTATATTCACTACTATGCTTATAATTATAGATCGATACACTAAGATAGTAAGATTCGTTCCTATAACTAAGTATTATATAATCGATAAACTTATAAGTATCCTAGAACGAGAAGTAATTCGCTTCTTTAGCGTTCCTAGAAGTATTATAAGTAATAGAGGATCTATCTTTATAAGCTAGTATTAGTCTAACTTCTACTTTAAGGCAAAGATCAAAAGAAAGCTATTAATAGCGTTCTATCCTTAAATAGATAGTTAGACCGAGAAGGCAAATTAGACCCTTAAGTAGTACCTTCGTATATATATCGGCGAGGATTAAACTAAATAGGCTAAGGTATTATATTAGGTAGAGTTCGCCTATAATAATAGTCTATAAGGGACTCTTAAGCAAAGTCTATTCTATACGCTATATAGATAGAACCTAGACCTTATTACGTCTTTATCGTTAAGGAACGAGACTCTTAAGGGAACGGCGCTAGTAGCTATAGATATAGCGAAGCAGTTACGAGAGTAACACGAACGGTTAATAGAGCGTTAGGAGCGTATAGTAGCAATATAGAAGAAGCACTACGATAAGGGACGTAAAGCGAGAAACTCTATCGTCGGTAATCTTATACTCCTCTCTACTAAGAACTTAAAGATAGACCTTCTAGAGAAGAAGATAGGACTAAAGTTTATTAGGCCGTTCTACATTATCGACGTTATCGTAGCCGGTACGTAGTTATATTATCTAGTACTACTAAACATAATACGAATATACAACGTATTCTATATCTCCCTTCTAGAGCTATAAACTAGGCGCGAGAACCCCGAAGAGGTTACGATAATACTAGTTACGGATAAAGTAGGAGAGTAGGAAGTTAAAGAGATCCTCTAGGCTAAGAAGGTTAAAGGATAGATAATATATCTTATTAAGTAGAAGGGGTAGCTAGAGGAGTATACTATCTTTAAGCCCTATAACAATATTAGGGACTATAAGGCTTTAGATATATTTAAGGCGAAGCCTAAGCGTAAGAGGCGCGAACGGTAGCCGAAGACATTATATAAGAATAAAAAGTAGGCATGCTTAAAAGGTTATTAACCTATCTATATATTATAACTATAAGACTTTCGAAGGCGCCGCTCTATAACGAGTGCTTACCCTCTTTATAAAAACAAAAGTCTATTTAGTGCCTTATAGATCTTTATCTCCCTCCGTAGTAGTAGTAGGCTCCGCCTTAATAGCGGGTGCCTTTCCTTCTACGTTATCGAACGTTCTACTATTACCGTTATTCTTATAGCGCGGGAAGCGCGGAGTCTAACTATATAGCCTATAGCTACTAGCGAGTACGGTAAGGATACCGGAGTAGTCCTAGCGCTCCTTAGGGAGTATTAGGACAAGCTAAGAAATTAATTAGCGTATATAGGACGAAAAGAGTACTAAGGGCTTACGAGAATAACTATCTCTACTAAAATCTATAGAGAATCTATAATATCGGAGACCTTTTATAGGCCCTTACCGACGAGCTCGATAGGACGAGGTATAGTCTTCTTCTATGTCGCCTTAAAAAGCTAGGCGCTATAAAGGAATTGCTAGAAGATAGCGGTCTTCTCTCTAGTATCCTTATAGGCGGCGTCTACGTCGGTAATAGGAGTATCGTCGTCTATACGACGGAGTCGTAGTAGCGTAGCTTTAGTAGTATCCTAAGCGATACGGTAGCTAAACGGAAGCTCCTTATAAGTCTACTCTATAGCCCTACGAGTAGTTAGCAAATATAAGCCGAAGGGATGCTAAAGTACTTCCTTATAACCTTTATAGTAGATATATACCGAGTCGTACAAATAACTATAGTTAACCGTAGTAGAGTAATTACTATAGTTGCCTTTACTAATATAGCTAGCATAGCGCTAGTAAGGACGAGGCGTACGAGTGCTATAAGGCACCTTTAAGTAAGCCGGCGGAGGAGGACCTTTATACGCCTTACTTAGAGATATCGTAGCCGTAGGCTCGACAACCTTATCGTCTTTATTATCTTCGATAATAGGAGAAACCTCCGTAGCTATAGTTTTCTTTTAACGAGACTTCTTCGAGCGCGGGGTTTTTAGAGTCTAAGAAGTAGAGTCTTCCTTAGTAGTAGTCTTTAACTATAGGCGCGACGATATACGAGGCTTCTTCATAGCTACGACTATAGTCTCGTCGCCGTCTTTAAATCTAGCCGTAGCGCGGCTACGCTTTAAATCGGATTTCTTAATACTAGAAGATTTCCGAGGAGTTAGTACGTTTGGAGACAAACGAGTGCCGAAGGTTATACGTAGCGTAGGGTCGTTAGATTCTACTAGAGCGATTAGTATAGGTTACGTAAGTTAAGTCGAGAGCTCTTACGCGGAAGGTCCTTCTTTAGAGGCTCTAAAGGACGCTTACTTTTCTTCGACGGAGCTATACCGATATCGAAGTTATTATATATCTATAAAGGTTCCTTCGTAGGACGGCGGAATACTAAGATCTAGTTAGTAAAAATAGACGCCGCTATATTAGGATACTTACTAGTCGAGTCGGCCGTTAGCGTATCTACGATCCGAAGGCTCTTATCGACGCTCTTCTTCTAAATTAGAAGAAGCGAATCCTACTTAGTAGCCGTAGTAGCTACGCTACTCGCGCGATTAGACTACGTAGTATTCTTAGGCAAAGGGACGGAGACTATACGAAAAGCTTATAGCGGCGGAGTAGTATAATCTAGCTAAGATAGTAGCTTACGTTTAGCTAAGGATAGTCGAGATATATTTATAAGGCACTACGTATAACGCGTTATACGAGTAAATATAGTGTAAAGGTAGTAGTATCTAAGAAAGTTAGCGCTAAAAAATAGAGGGTAAATAAGTCTAAGAAACTTACCGTCGCCTAGACACCCTCGATCTAGTAGATCTACTATGTTTGTTAATATTGTTATTAATAACCTAAGAATGCATCGAAAGAAGTAGATATTGTAGAAGCAATATCTATAGTAGAGGGCATAGTTATATACATCCTACTACCGGAGTAACGATTAAGTTACTAGATATAGCGTATACGCGTAAGAGGCGTATAATATGCGAAGTAATTATAAAGTAATCGCGAATAAGCCTACTAATTCCCCTATAAGCGCGCCGAGGACGACGCTTATAAGGAGAGGAGGTAATTATAATAGCACTACTAAGGATTGCTATAAGAATTACTACTAAGGTAGTAGTCCGGGTCTAGCGTACTATTATCTTATTGTCTTATAACAATAGAGATAACTAATGCTTAGCGTAAGCTAGCTAAATATAAGGTAAAGGGCTTACGCTCGTATATTAAGTTCTATAAGAATTAGCCTTACCTTTTATCTAGTAAATATTAGGCGTTCTTTATATTACTATAGGCCCTATTATCCTTATACGTCCCCGGTTACCAAATACTAAGACTCAGGTTATGTCGTAGTTATATTGTTTTACTATACTTACGCTAGTAGTAGCTATTTATCGCTAGATTAAGCTCTATCGCTCCGCGTATATAGCGTCCGTATTTAATAGACTTTATAAGTATATTGTTTCTAGCTTCCTCCCTACGGAGTTATAAGCTATATTAGGATAGAATAGTATAGACAATTGTTAAACAAAGCCGACCTATCTATAATATGTTTACGCCTCCTACTAATAACTATATTACTTATATAAGAGTACTATAACGCGCTACGATCTATTTTAATATATCGAGAACCTAAGAAGAAGTAGCGTTCCCTATCTCTTCTATTACTATATCTATAATAATCGTTCGCTATCCCCTCTTCTACTTAATAATAGTATTAGTCTTCTTAGTAAGCGTCGCTCTTAATAGAAGAGTTATATACTTTATCTCGGGCTACGATCTAGACTACTATAAGGGATCTTAATCTATAGCCGAGAGATCTTAATCGATAGCGGATAGGGAATATTAACTATATAGCGTAGGCATATAATACCTATTAGCTCGTTAGTCTTATCCGGTACTAGTCTTAAAAGTACTACCGACGTCCGTTCGATTCTACTATTAGTCTAGAATAACGTATACGCGTCTAGTACGTTAATAACGGTAACTTCTAGTAGATAAAATAGCGTAGCATACAAGAGAAGTACTAATACTAGCTCTAGCTAAGGATAGTAAAGCCTAGAACGTTAGCCGAGTACGGATAGTTTACTTACTCTTAGTATCCTTCGCTATATATAGCTAAGGTCTCGTAGCGTTTATTAAAGAAGAACTCCGTTCTAGTACTAGTATAGTAGCCTATAGGGTTAAACATCGCGGCTATTAAAACTGGAGACGGCGTAGTAGAGGCTAGTATTAAGCCTATAGTAGATAGGAGAGGATAAGAATAATATACTTTAGTCGACTTATTATTACTACTAACCGCGTATTATAGAGGAGTATAGTAGTACTATAGTCGATAGTCGAGAATCTAAGAACACCTTAGAGGTAATAGTAAGCCGATTCGTTAGAGTCCTTATACTAGAATTCAAGAGAGCTCGCACTTAATACCGAAGGTATTATATACGTACTACGCGTATCGTATTTATAATAGCGCCCGACTTCCGCTATAAAGGCACGGTCCACTAATATACCTTAGTCGCCTCGTTCTATAGCTAGATATAAAAGAAAGGATTATATAGGAAGCGCTATAATATGTTTTCCTACTTTAACTACTAAATAGCTATACTATAGCCTACTTTATCGTTAAGCTCTTACTTAAACAACGATTAATATCGTCCACTAATACCTCTAGATATTCAATTGCTAATACTGCTTTTTTAGTAACTATCTTAAGTGCCCGCATCGGCGGCGGGAATAAGCGATATTCGTAGACTCTCTGCTCCCTAGTTAACAAATGCTTCTCCTTTAACACTTGCCTCCAACTAACGCCTAACATACGCGCGGCTCTGGCGTGTGTTTAGCATCTGCGTGAATTCGTCGTGCCTGAAGCTCGCCAAGCGGAATGCATTCTCTCCTACGACTCCTGTGACATGTTCTCACCCTCTAGAGAGAAGAAACCTACTGGTACACTCGGGACCTGGCCATAGGCGGTGAACACGCCAGCGACGCAATAACCCGACCGTTTGGTTGTGCATTCCAGACAGTCGTGAGTGGGTGTAGTGCGAGACAAGTCTGGTTCAGCGCTGCCGGTAGCGTGTTGGTGCACTCGTCCAATCGACGGCTCGCTTTCTTTATAGGGCGGAATTCGATAACGGGAAACGCCCACATCATGCACTTGAGGTTGTCTTAAGCGCTCGCGATAGAGAATGCGCGTGACCGTTGTGTTTGGTTACAAGAGCAAGCGTCCATTCTGCAGCGGGATGTTAACGGAGACTGAGACTCAATCAATTTCGCGAGGAGAATGTTGCGACGGGAGTGTTGGAGAGGCGGCTCCGAGTGATGTCGCGACAGAGAGAGCAGGAGCAGAGCGAGATGGGGCGTTGACAAGCGCCCTTCCGCGGGAGTGACGATTTTCGAAAAGTGTTCTATGCTGTCGGGGTGCGGTATGAGATGAAGCTGTCGAAGCCGCCGTCGGAGGGCGTCGTGGTGTTGTGAATCGGTCCACTCTCCGGGATGTAATGGACGCGCCGGCAGGCGTCAGCGGAGGCGAGTTCGACGAGTCCATGGTAGTCTTGCATCCGTTCTCCTAAGGAAGTTGTCATGGTGAGAAGATGACTTCCACGCCAGAGGAACGAGTCGATGCTAGGTCTCCTCCGACTGCTGGATGCTCAAACCCACGAGCTCATTTGGGAGTGTAGCCGTCTCCTTGTTTAGCGTCACCGGCTTCTCCGTGTGTTTCCTAGGTCTTCCAACCGTTTCGTCTTCGTCATCGAAAGCGCCATTAATCATCTTCCGCGCCGCTCTGCATCTTCGACGGATGCGCCAAATCTCCTATTTACTAATCGAGTTGGCGGCGTTCTTAATATTCTTCAAGATCTTCTCCTTCCGCGTTCTTAGTTCCGACCGATCTAGCGTTATTCTAAAATGCGGATGTGTCTCCCTTAAGCTCCGTGCCGCTCCCTTCTTCTATATCCTCTTCTTCTATCTCTATTAGCTATACAAGTCTACTGTTACCGCTAAGCCAAGGTCTTTAATAATGTTATTTAGAGGCTTCGTAGTAACCTTCTATTCCACCTCGCGTAGTTAATTTCCGTCGCGCTTTCCTAGGATCGTAGCGATAGCCGACTTGTACTCTCTCGCTTCCTAGACTGTTAGCTTAGACGGTTTCTATTCCACTTGAAGTTTACTCCTCGTAGTATCGTAGGAGACTAGACGGCGAACACTCTATACGGCGACATCTCGGGCCTTCGAATATAATTTTTAAGGTTCGGTTTGGGTTTAGGTTTAGGTTCGGCTCGGCTAATAGGTAGGCCTAGAGTAGCTAACCGGTCGAATTCCGCATTTCCCGATTTCCGAAAACGCGATCCTCCGTTAGCGCGATTTTCGTAGATATAAAGAGATC
>JALRMM010000217.1:10546-62702 GCA_026122155.1 Zymoseptoria crescenta | reverse complement strand
GTCTACGAATAGGTAAAGAATAGAAGCCTAATACTTACGGTTCGTAAGGATACTTCGATACGCTACCTTCCGGAGTCTCTATTATACGGCGGCTATAGTCGTAGTAGCGTAGGTTAGAGCTATATTACGTAGTTAGTATTACGATATCCCCTCTTTATCGTAAGTGTCTATACTTATAGTGCGTTCTACGCCTCCTTGTTATCCGTAGAGTCCTTTACCTCTTAAACCTATGCATCCTATTTAACAGCTATATACGACTAGAATCTACCGTCCTCCTTTAGGTAGATAAGGCTATAAAGGCACGATTAGCCCTACGAATACACTACGAATAGGCTATACTTACTCGTCGAGCGTAGTAATCGTGGAATAAACTATCTCGTACGGTAGTAAGGTAGCGAATATAATAAAGAGGCGGTACGCGGAGCAGTAGATAAAGGCGAGCGGTAAACGTATAGATAATTGTATCGAAGAGGATAGGCTATAACGGATACTATATAGTAATGCGGTCGCTAGCGGAGGTAGTAGTAATATTAATATTCGAGGGAGGGTTCGAAAGGCGCGTAGTAGCTATTTTAGTAACGAGGATATTAAAAAACGCCGATAATATAAAGTAATGCGCCTAATTGTAAGGCCTTTAACAATAAGACAGATGTATTTACCTAATAATAAAGCGCGAATAACGCACCGAATACAATACGAACACTCGATTAGCACGGGCGTAATTAGCTAATAGTAAAGGAGTAACGTCCATCTCTTAACTACGATAGTAATAGACGCGAAAAGGACGACGGCGAGTACGAATAGGTGTAGAATACACCCGAATAAACTCGTGAGGATCTCTTTATATCTACGAAAATCGCGCTAACGGAGGATCGCGTTTTCGGAAATCGGGAAATGCGGAATTCGACCGGTTGGCCACTCTGGGCCTACCTAGTACCGGGGTCCTGCCGCCATCTGCCTGTTTAGGCCGTATTACAAGTTGTTCGTCTTGTCGATGCAACACGAAGTGACCAGCAAAGCTCCAAATTGTCTTCCTTTACTTGATCGCCACAGAAGCGCACTTTGGCGAAATCCGCCTTGCTCTCCGCGGCTACTGTCGTCACGTCTCAAGAAGTGAGCTCTCCTGCGTCACCACCCCAAGCACGCGATAGCATGGCGTACGCTGAAAGTTCCTGATCGTGGTCGTGCTTGATCAAGCGGAGACCGCCGTCGCCGTCTAGCTGTAGAAGGTACATTTTATTGGCTGATCTTGGGCATAGATAGATGCGGACGGTTTTTCGTTCCTTTATGCGGGCGGCCTGGTGAGACAGAACCATGTCCAAGTCTTGAACTGTAAGGCTCACACAAGCACTCGAAGCGGCCTCTCGTGAGACTGGTCATGTGGGGTTTTGTGCAACCTCTCGTCCTGCATGGTGGCTTGCAGAAGAGATGCACGCCGCTGCAGACAGACTGCCTGATTTCTCGGGCTCACACATCGCCGAGTGAGTCCAGGCCCCAGGGCATGTCTCAAGATGTAAAGTCTGAGCTGCGTGGGCGAACAGGAGTTGTGGCGAAGTGGCGCTCCGTTGAAAGGTCCCTGACCGGAGGGTAACGTGGTTCGTAGGCCTTCGCACTGGCGGTGAAAGTGGTCAAGTTGATAGCGAGAGGTGTCGGCACCATGCTTGGACTCTGACCGATAGTCTTCTTTACGGAAGAAGTAAGCAGACGTGGTTGGAGGGAAAGGCGAGAGGGTAAGAGAGGAAGGAATGCATGACTCAGCATGCATACTTGCCTCACGCCAAATGTTGCAACCCGGATGGGAAGCATGTATGACTTCGGTACTGCCGAGCTTTGAACGTCGCGGGTCACAATGATGTGCGTTTCGTGTTGACGTTCCTCTGGACATTTGCGCCGTCGAGTTTCTTGGTGATACGTCCTCAGGCCCCTCCTTCCTTGCCCGCGTGACTCCTATACCCCTTCGCAACCCCTTCCCTCCCACTCTCCATTTCCGCTCCACGAATCCTCCCCTCTTCATCTCGCTCGTACTCCACCCCGCCCGCCCCACCACTGCTCCCATCTCTCTCCACGGCCGAAAAGTCAGACCCCAAACCCTGCCATGTGCGCTTGGAATTGAGGAATGCTGCGCCTGGCGAGGGCCGGGAACCGATCGTCGACAAATGAGTCTCCTTCTGCCGGATTGTGAGAGTGGAGGAAGATTGGTCGGCGTCTTTTATCAATCCATTGGTGGAGCTGGTAGGCTTAGTGGCGTTGGTGCTGGGACGGCCCATGGGGCGAGAATTAGAGACGTAGCGTCCTGTACGGAGATCGAAAGCTGGTGGCTCGGAGTCGGAATCGTCTTGGATTTCTTGGTCGGCGTCGTTCATCGTAGCTCTTTGAGTGGTCTCAACATCATCTGTCGCTCCGCTGCCGTTCGGCAAGCCATTTTCCGCCACCTCCTCTTCCTTCCCATCCTTCAGCAGTCCCCTCCAGTCACCCACCCACTCTCCACCCCACCTCCTCTCATCATCACTTTGCAACGCGATCTCCAATTCGAACGGCGTGATGACGGGCTTATACCACCCATCTCCCTCCACGAGGCTGCTCTCCCAACATCCCACAACCACCCATCCGTCCACTTCTGCGAAGTTTGCTAGCTTCGCGGGATTGAGCTTGCCTACCACGAATACGTAAGACTTCTTCCCGGCTGCGGTGATGAGATCCTGACAGTGCTTCAGAGCGAGGAGGTAGGAGGAAACCGAGAGTGTGTTGATCAGGATGCCGAAGATGGAGGCTGTGGAAAGGCGGGTGCAGAGAGCGTAGCGGCGACGGAGGAGAGGCGTGGTGTATGTTGAAGGTGCCAGTGCGGCTGTGGTGGGTGGGGAAGTGGAGGTGGGGTAGATGTGCATGGCAGCGATGCGGGAGGTCAGGATGAGGAGGAGAGAGGTGGGCGGAGAGGAGATGTGGAAGATGGAGTAGGATTTGAGCACCGAAGGATCGGCAAGGGCGTCTGCTGGGACGGTGCGGTTTGGAATGAGAGACGATGGGTCGTGGACGACTTCGGTTAAGAAGAGATTGGTGTAGCCGGAGGAGAGGAGAGAGGACTGCAAGGTTGGAAGGTGTTTGGCGTAGGGGATGTCGGCCATGAGACAGACTTTGGAGGATCTGTCCGGGTATGTGGCTTCGAAGCATGCGATGACTGAGGGAAGATCCAAGGGAGCGGAGGTGAAAACGTAGATGACTGGTAAGCGCGCGGTGGGTGACAGACAGGATCGGCCGTAGTGGACGACGACCTCAGCATCGCAGTGTTCGGCAGCGACTTCATCAACACAGCAGGATCCGTAGGAAGTGTCGGCGAGGATGCAGATGGTCTCTTCAGGATAATCGGCAGGTGCTTCCGGCAATGCATCGGTGGCGTCGTCGTCCGTAGATGTGTCGGTCCTCTCCACTGATCTCGGACCTTGTCGCCATCGCTTCAGTCCATCTCGCAAAGCTTCAAACACTCTCGGAGCATCTCTTAACATGTCGTCCGGGAATTGCAAGGCGATCTTCTTCCATCGTCCTTGGCGGATCTCATCAATCGTCCGTCGGATCTCATATTGCAGGTAAAGCTGTTCTTCCGATAACGCATCTCGACTGGTGGGACCCACGGCCGCGACAGGCTCAAGAATGTAGTCTGCTGGAGTCGACAAGACCGGAGCGCTTTCACCAGACATCTGTGCGAGATCATGTGACGATCAGCAGTGTGTAATGTGCAGTACCGGGAGGATGATTTTGTTCAAATTTTGAGATGCCCGAATGAGGAAGTCGTGAGACGCAGACTTCTGCCTAATGGTCATAAGTCGAGTGTCAGAGCTATCCCACATCCCCTCGACATTGAACCTGAGTTTGATGCAGTGACATGGCTTTGATGGAAGAACACGGCAATATTTCATCGTCGCCATCAATCGTCTCTTCAAATTGCGATGCATCGAAGTGACGGGATCTGCGGTCGGTGATTGGGTTCACGGCAGATCCCGGCCGCCAATCTGAAACGGTGGAAACGGGTGGTCCAGTCCGACATCCCGCCTGGTGTCACCCTCAACCCATCGTCAAGACAATACCTACACGCTCTTTTGCCCCTCTAACCGCGCGCATTGTCGCTGACACGGGGGCGGTCCAGTCTCCCGCCCGATTCTTGTGGATTCATGTCGCCATCGTCGCGGCAGAAACACTCATTGTAACCATTCGCTGCATTCACTCGACCGACTTCATCCCTTGAATCACCATCTATCTCCGCGAACGTCCACTCCTCGAAGCGCCGACCGCGATCCTCTCCCTCCCTCCCTCTTTGTTCGACCCGTCTTATTACACCCCCCGCTCTTTGTGGTCCCGCACATTGTCCTCGAGTGGAAGAAAGAGAACGTCACAAAGAAGAAGGGAATATTGGGAGGTCGACAGCCGTTAGATACGACTTTTGAGACTGGAGACTATGCGCCACATGCCTCCCAGCCGCTCCCTCGCTTGAATCGATTCACCTACGCTCTTTTACCCACATCCTGGTTACTCTCGCTATTCACGATCCGATTCACACAATCGGAAGAAAATCTGCGTCTGCCGGACAGACCACAAAACGCGACGAGTTCGCAGTCGTCGCGATAAGAACCCCCAATTCGCTCCGCTGGGCTGAGCGAACACAAGCATACGGCCATTACGATACCCCACCAACTCACAACACATCTTCATTCACCATGGGCTGCTGCTCGTCAGACCGCGAGAAAGGTCCACGAGACGAGTCTCAGAAATGGGACTTCATCACCCTCTCCGACTTCCGCTGCACTTCGGCTTGGTCATATTTCGCCTATGGATGGCTCTGGTTCCTGGCTACGGTCGGCGTGGCTGTCTACGTCGTCGACACCTTCACCGCCGTGCAACTCCTCGCATACGACAACTGGAGTTCGCAAGTCAAGCCCAAAGTGCCCTTCAAATACTCCAAATGGATCTTTGCCGTGTGCATCATCATCTCCTGGGTGCTGTGCTTCTACGAATGGATCCGAGCGATTCGAGTCATCCGAAGAGGTGGAGTCGCGGAGAGCTTTCTGGATCCTCTAGCGGTCGACCTCCAATCTATGAGACGTCAAGGCTGGAAGCGCTTCCTGGTCTTCTCCGCATTGGCCAAGAGTAAGAAGGGCGCTGACTATGTCGCCCTCTTCGTCTACTTCTCCTTCAAAACATCCATCCGAGTCATCCTCGCTGAAGGACCACGTCAAGTTGTGAATGCTTTGACCCTCTGGGCCGTCCTACAGTCCGACATTGCCGTCAAGCACGCAACCGACCACTCCTCCTTTGAGCAATTCTGGCTCAACATCGGCGCCCTCGCAGAAAAAGACAAGTTTCAAGCTTGCATCTACTTTGCCATGTTGTTCACACTGGTCATTTGGGTCTTCTCCGCGCTGAGTCTGATCATCTCGGTCGTCCTCTACCTCGTCTTCCTATGGCACTACATTCCTTCTCGCGATGGCCGCTTGAGTGTCTACTGCAAGCGCAAGGTCGACAGACGACTTGCCAAGGTCGTGGAACACAAAGTCAAGGCTGCTATCGAAGAAGAAGAACGAGAAGCTCGGAAAGCTGAGCGGAAAGCTGAGTTGAAGGCCCAGAAGAACGGCGAGCTTCCTCCGCCGAGTCTGTTGGGCGTCAAACGCCAGCCAACTCTTCCCGAGATTGGACGAACGCCTTCTGACAAAAGCAAAGAGAAGGCTCAGGCCTTCTACGGGGTTTCAAGACAGAATACGGAAACCACTCTTCCGCCATACTCATCTCGCCCTTCAATCAGCAACGACACAGTTACCCGTCAGCCCACATTACCGAACGTCGGAAACGCTCCTCGCCGGCCCGTCCTGCGAACCGAGACTCAAAATTCCACCGCATCTGCTGCTCCCAGCTACGCGAGTAATGCCCCGCTGATGTCGAATCCTGGGTTCCCCGACGACGGCCACGACCACTACAACGGTCCGCTACCGCCTCTCCCACACATGAGATCTGAATCACAGAGCACACTAAATTCTCAGCGATCTTTCTACCCACAAGGCGGCCCCCCAGGCGGAACACCTGGTCCTGGTCCAAGAATGCCACCTCAACGCTCCAACACCGGCTTCAGCTTTGAGCAAATCCCACCTTCAAATCACTCACAGCCTCCCGGCTACCCTCGCGGCCCTCCTCAAGCCGCCTACAACCCCAGCTTCACCCGTCCCGCTCCAGGAGGTCCTCCAGGCATGCCCTCCCGCCCCGCAACAGCCGACGTTCACCCTCAACCCTTCGCCCGTCGCGCTCTCCCCGAACGCAGCGCCACCGCCGGTCCCCAACCCGATCAGCAATACGAAATGCGCATCTCCCCCGTCCACACCGCCCCCACATCAACATACCCCCTCTCCGTCCAGTCCGCAACCCGCTCCGCCACGAATCCCGTGGTGGGAGCAGGTGGAGGAGGCGGCTATCAAGCGTTCAACCCCAACTCCAACCCCTCAACGACAAGCGTCCCACCTTCATACCACACCAACGCTCCGTCGAGCACTTACGCGAGCAGTATAGCGCCAACGATGAGGTCAGCCACCGCGCCACCTCCACAATTCGCCTACACGACGCATCAGAACCAGCCGCAGCAGACGAATTGGCAGACTTGGCAGCAGCCGAGTCCGTTGTTGCCGCCTGTGCCGGCGCAGCAGGATATGGGGCAGAGTAGGCCATACAACGGACCTGTCGGACCGGGATCGATCAGGAGGCCTGAGCCGCCGAGTCAAGGTGGGCCGCGGGCGGCGACTGGTGGGCCAAGGTGGTAGATCGAGGTGAGGGGAGGGGAAGAGACGAAGGAGCGAGGATTGACACATTTACGACCGTGACGACTTGGAGGAACGGTGTTGGTTGCATCTGCATTTCTGTACTTCTGACTGTGTGCTTCGGGAGGAGATGGACACGGTGTATATACCCCCTTTTTGTTTTGACACTTTTAGGCTGTCCGATATGGAAAAGTTGAAACAAACCCTTTTTTTTCTTCTCTTCCTTGAACTGCTCGTGGGTAAGTCTTGCATGGGCGAAGCGTGGTCTGCTGGGTGGATGCTGGTATGCACTGTCATCTGCTGGGAGGATGCTGGGAGGATGCCGGTAAGATTTTTGGGTTGGCGCTAGCATTTGCTAGCGCAGATGTCGTCGCGACATGAAATCAGTCCATCGATCAGGTCAGGTGAATGTCCAAATCGCGAGTGCCAAAACCACGCTGGAGAAGTGGTCCATAAATCGTATATTTATGCTGCATATGGTTTCCCTGTCATCGGCAGTACGCTGGCACGGCATGACTTGTGAAAGCTCATACAGAGCGAGGCTTGCGGCCAGCAAAAGGAGTTCTGACCAAGCGGAGTCGAATCAAATCGTGCGAGAGGCTCACCTTCCAACTCTCGCCAATGCAAGAGGGTAGCTGGGATGCATGCTTCCCGTCCAGCAAACAGTGTCTCACCGTAGGACTCGCTGCATGCGTGTCTCACGTCACCTCACACCCAAGTGAATCTTGCAATTCACGACACTCCAAGCTAGCAGGCGCTAGCGCAAGCGCGAGTTTCCAGCTTCGTCTGCTACTCTTCCCTCCTCTTCTTCGTCTTAGACTTTCACCCTTCTCTCCATAACGTTTCGTCGAACTTTCGCGAGACCTAAGTGATGGCGGACCACGCCAGCAACACTGAGGCAATGGCGGACAACGAACAGGCCATCCGCAGCCCTCAGGAGTCCCCGCGCGTCAGATACGCGTTCGAGTCCAAGATCAAGGAGTTACCGCGCGCGACAGACTCGAAAGGGCGTACCATTCGCACGCCAGTATCGCGCGCACCAGGCGCTGCCATCACGACGATCAAGACCAAGTCACCTCTGGACGAAGAGTGCAAGGACCCATGGGACGAACGCATTGCAGCACTTCAGCAGCTCGCACCAAAGCCAGCAGCGCAAGCCCAGCCTTCTCCGGCAGAGGTGGAGCCGCGCTTTACCCTCCAGCCCTTACTCGATGCGCTTCCCTCGATCGCGCCGACTCCTCTTTCATCGGTCCAACGTCCTCAACTCCCTCTGCAACAGCCCTTCGTCTTCACATCAGTACCCAAGCCCGCGACTAAACCAATACCCCCTTCTACCTCTTCTTCATCGCCATTGCACCTGTCCAAGACCCTCTCCACCACCGACGCCCGCTCCATCGTCGAAAACATCATCCACAAGACCTCCACCCAACTCCAAACCTGGCACAGAACCTTCGGCCTCAAACCCTCCGAGTTCCGCCTTCGACTCTCAAAGCCAGTGTTCTGGAAGCGCATCGAAGACCTCGTCCAGCAATTGCGTTTCGTCGCGGACTTCTTGGATTCCGATATTCTGGCCCGAGGGTGGACGGTGGGTATGCTGTGGAATCGAGAAGAGGCGCGTAAGATCTTGGAGTTGTTTGGAGGTATGTGGGAGGTGTTGAGGATCCTAGGAACGGGGTATGCTGGGTTGAAGTTCAAGGATGAAGTTGGGAGGGAGGTGTGGAGGATTGAGAAGACGTTTAAGAGGCTCTTGGAGTGGAGGACGACCGTGAAGGGAAGTGTTGGGAAGGATGAGGGAGGAGGAGTTAGTGGTGCAGATCCGGTGACTGTGGAGATGTCGGAGAAGAATCAGCGTCTTGCGCAAGCTACGGCCGCTTGGGTGGCTGCGCAGACGAAGAGTGATGATGCTGCCAACGGGCGCGGCGGAGACTCCAGCTTCGGCGAGGCTCAGGGAGGGAAAGACGCGGAGGCCACCAATACCCAGGGAGAAGCGCCTACCTGTGGTGTAGCGGAGGCCATGAGGGATCAATCTGCTGATGCGTCCGGGAAGTCTGGCGCACTGCCCGGGGTGGCGGTCGAATACGATTCAAGCTCGGATTCTGACGATGGCGGCGTGCAGTTGGAATAGGCGGAATGCAGTCAGTTGATATGATGGGGGATATGGATAAACGATATGGGTAAATCGGGGTTCGGGGTCTTGGAGTATTTGGTCAAATGGAAGGGAAAAGTATTAGAAAGGATGTGCAAGAGGGTAGCTGTGACAAAGCACAGTACCGAATGAGACATAGAATGGCTCTTGGCTGGGTGTAACACGTGGAGGAAGGCGTTCAGTATTGAATAGTACTTAGCTGCTCTATGGCAATGGGGTTTGCTCGTGGAATTTTCGTGAACGGCCAATTTCTTTGGGTAAGTTTCTTGATCCACGGCATACGTTCGACAGAATCGATAGGACGGTTGATCCAACGGTCGCAAGAGCCGGCAGAGCGAGAAGTGAGTGAAGAAGGATTGAACGAGGAAATGAAAGGGAGGAACGAGGTAAAGTATACGTACCCGCGATGACTAAGCCGTCTTGCATCTTTCTCCGTCTTCACCACAGTCTCACCCAACGAATGCGTCCCGTCCACTCTCCCATCTCTCAATATGCCAGACGCAGATGCTCATGTCACAGGGAGGGGCGCGGATGTGCGTTGTCGCCTCGACATCTCATGCAGCACGCTCGGCTTACACGACTACAGGAGACCTTTGTCATCGGCAACATGACCTACGAGAAGCTCTGTGCCGCGAAGCCATTGATCGATGCACTCATTGAAAGAGATGTGCTCGGTCACAGGTGGGGATCAGAGTCGCAGGAGCTTCACGTCACGTTGCACAAGCCCGAACCCGTCGCTGGTCAATGAGCTTGGCCGTGGTGGTATTGTGCGGCAGAAGTGACTGACTGATACGGAAAAAGGCACGAACAAGATCAGACCATGTCGCAGACTGCAAATTCGACCCAAGGCGCAGCTTGTGACCTTCCGCTGTGCCAGACTCACCATGAAAGATGCGGTTTGTCTTTACAGACACGACTGCGAGTCGACCAAATAACGATCGTGGAACGACTACTTACTCAAGAAGCAGACATCACGTCGCACAGAGGCGTAGGTACGAGCATCTCTTCTCCCTTCTCTTCATTTTCATTGTCTTTCGAGTCAAATCTCTCGAGCCTTTGTTTCAACACAATCTATCCGCCTGATCATGAGGTCCGTACAAAGGTGGCGACATGTCAAGAATAGACTGACAACCTGCAACAAAGAACAGAGTGTTGTACTCTCGAGACTTACACCAGCGACTTCGGTGCCAACACCACCGAGACTCATTCTTTTCCGACGCTTCTGCAATTTTTCTTTCCGATTCATTCACTGCTTTACACGTTCTTCTCCTTTTCTACACTGTAGCCGGCTACAGTGGACCGCATTGGCGCTGTTCAAATTTCACCGCCCTCAAGTCGAACTCTAAGATCCTGCCATGGACATACGGCCTAAGCCGCAGTGGCAGCAAGATGTTGATCGGGCGTTCCACAATCAACTTTACAGTTTGCCCTGGTTTCTGAAGCATCTCGAAGATGCACTATATGCTACAAGAGTAATGATCATTGCAACGGTAATTTCAGGCTAGATTCTCGAACCAATCGAGCACAAAATAACAGTCGCCAGGGATGCATCGGCTACGTCTCAGTCCCAACGGTATATTGGATAACGACCAACACCACCGATCCCACCATCTATCTGATACTCTACTTCCTCCTCGTGTGCTCCATCTACATGTGCATCCTATGCATTGGACCGGTTCTGGCATTCCTCGATCTGTTCACGCCGTGGCTCGACGAGTTTTCGATCACGACAGGCCGTTTTCTCTCGGCGCTCCTTCCTAGCTGGACTGGACTGAAAGGCTTTCAGATGCCTAGAAAGTGGACCGCGTGGCCTGTGCGCATGTTTTGGAAGCATAGTACTTACGTCGTATTACGCCCACTTTCGAAATCAGGGAAGCTCTCGTGGATCGTGTGGGGACTGCACATCGCGCAAGACGCTGCGAAATTTGCCGGTGATCAACTTGCTTCTAAACACCGGGCCGTAAGGTCAAAGACTGCGAAGCCGTCTGAAATCATCCAGTCTGAAAGCAGCGAGTGCTCAAGCATTGAACTTGGAGCAGAAGATGAACGGAATGTGGTTCCGCAATCTTTTGCTGCGAATAAGCCTCCGAGTCCAGCGTTGCCGGGAATCCTGTATCCCGTCACACAAGATAAAGCTGCAACTATGACACCTCGACCTACGGCGGCCACATATCGAGCGAGAGGTTTGCCTCGCCGGCCGGGACCCGGACCGCCGATAGTCACGACAGAAGACGAGCGTGCCTCGACTAGCTGGACGGACTCTAGGTACCAGCAAAGAACTCCGACAATCTCACTTGACTCATCTGTCAACGCCTTAGCGCGGCAGGTCACACATCTTCACGGTCAGTGTCTTCATCTCTGGGGCGACTATCTCGAAAAGAAGAAGCAAGACCGGGCTGAGGGAAAGATCGACTTTCTTTGGTTGCCACGGAAGATGGAGCAACAGATGGAGGCTATCGGTAGCCGCCTGGAAAGGATCGCTTCCACTACAGGAGGAAGTGTTTGCTCGCCTTTGGCTACCCACCCGACGGCTGAGTGCGAGATCATTGAGATCGTGGGGCTGCTTGAGCTGCTTCAGTGCAATATCGGGACACCAAAAGTCGAATCGATCGCAGCCAGATCCCTAGATTCCGAGCGAATCTGCGACCAATTGGAACTAGGATATGTCGTACAATCGAACGAAAAATCAGACGGAGAAGCTCGATGTCTGGAGATCCAACCTCTGATCGATGGGGGCAAGGCCATTGCATGCATGTTCGCAGACCTCAAAGGAATATCTGCGGTCGACTACAAGGACCACCCGAGCTACAATAGACCCCACATCCGGAGCCTTCTTCCGCCAGGATCTGACAGTGTAGCGTCGATGAACGCAGGTAGCGCAACTTACCCCCCGGAGCAGTGGCAGGTCTCGGACGCGGCCGAAGATGTTCCAATGCCGATGGAAGTGGAGACTAGTGCAGTGGTCCGATTTGCCGACGTCCAGGAAATTCAGGAACAGTTATTCGACCATGTCAACGTGGCGAGCTTGATCAGAGCGAGCGAAGAAAGACTGGCCCTGAAAGACCGGAGGGAAGCCGCGAGGATCAAGAAGGAGGAGGAGGCATTGGCGGCAGAAAGACGGATCATAGAGCAAGCAAACCAAGCCAGGGAAGCTGCTATTTTCAGGGAGAAAGAGGCAGAGTTTGCCTACAAGTTTGAGATCATTCGTCGCAATGAAGCGAGCAAAGCGGAGTGGTGGGAGAGGAATGCTGCGGTATCCAATCGACCATACATGACCGGAGTGGAAGACGAGGGCTACGGATCGGGCAGGGAAGGCTCACCTATTGAGTATCTCGAGGACGACCTTCCGGATTACTCCAAAGAATGCAGTCCTGAGCGACCACAGGCACAGCCTCAGGGAGGCTCGTCACAGACTCAACCCCAAGAAGCTTCACCACAGCAGAGAGGCAGAGGACGAAATAGGGATCGACGAGGCCCTAATCCTGAAGCGTCTCATTCGAACAGTCATCATCAACAGCACGCTCAGGGGCGTGAAAGAAATCAAAATCGAGGTCAAGATCAGCGGTCCTCCGACTTTCGACCTCAAACCGAGGGCCCGGCCGAGCGCGCACAAGACAATAGCCAGCGTGGTTCTCGGAGCCAACCTACAGCGCAACAAGAGCAAGCGACTCGCACAGATGGTCGAAGTACTTCGAGAGGCAACGAGCAGCAGCCGACGTTCGAGCCAGGAGCATCGCAGGTAGGTGTCCTCCACGGACGGACCCAGGCTGAGATAGATGAGAGTCTGCAAGAGGCCAGAGCCGCCCAGTTCCAAGGCTCTGAACGCCAGAGCGGGAATGGAAGATCGAATAATGGACGAGGAAGGGGTGGAAGGGGTAGGGGCAGAGGAAGGGGAAGGGGGAGGGGAGGCTAGAAACTTGTCTATGGTCTTGAGACTGGTTGCGTTACTGCGAGTAGCAGAACGACGTTCAATTCAGCGTATGCGAATCTCAAGAGTGAATATACCATGTCCCATCTATTGACGTCCTAGACCGGACGAGAGACGCGCAGAGAATCGAGGTAGGCTTCGGCGATGCATGTCTGAGACACTTGCACTCCATACACTTGGTTTCACGGCTGGAGGAGCAGCCAGACAGTCGATCATGTCTTTCCTTGCCATCGCTCGTAGACAACATATACCTCTCTCACCCTCTATCATCGCAATCAATATCATCACACCCGAATTCCTACCGCATCCTGCACATCATGGCAGTATACACCTTTTTCGATGCCTCTGTCATGATCGCCGTACTGCTCAATGTCACGTTCTATTTGCTGAGCGTTCACAGGGACCCTCGGTTGTGGCCTCTGCTCATCGGTGCTGATCTCATAGTATGTAACTGACGATCTTGACTCAAGAACAGGATACTGACGACGAGTAGCTCATCCTGTTCTTCATTCGCTGTTACTTCGCTGCCGTTGAAGCCATTCAGCATGCAATCGATGCGTTTCCAAGGCTCATCGCTGAGAGCGGACCGTTCATGGTGTCGTGCCTTGAGCTGTTCTTCTGGACGAGCTGCAAGTTCGTTGTTGAGCTCGCGAGGATGTCATGGGCAACGATCCTCCATGATCTTCTCCCTATGCTCATGGCAATCTTTCCTGTCATCAACTCCGTGGTCTGCCTGATCACTCCACTTGCCCGCTATCTCTGGCACATTGTTCTGGTCCCCACGACTGAATTCGTCGGCCTCTGTCTGCTCGCATGTTCTGGCATGGTTGGCTTCATGAAGTTCCTTCTGTGGCTGTCCCACCTTTTCCATGCCCCTGTCGCCTGTCCTGGGGCTTCCACAGCTGCCGCTTTAGATGTATCCCATCCCGGAGAACAGCCAGGAGACCAGCCAACGGACCACCCAGGAGACCAGCCAACGGACCACCCAGGAGACCAGCCAGCAGACCAGCCAGTAGTCCAGTCGTCGCATCGATCTGCATTGGCTCACCGATGTAGGGAAATCGAACAACTCTTTGTTCTACAAGATGCCGAGAAAGCACGGCGCTCTAGAAGCACTTCCAGAATCCCTCCGCCTCGAGCAAGGGCCAGGCGCATGTTGTCAGCCGAGATGGAGCGCACAAATTGGACCCCCCGGAGCGACTGAAGATGGCGACGAGTCTTGGGCGCATACCAGTCAGGAACAGCCACAAGCGGACTTTGGAGCCGGCAGTTCTGCCGGAGTGATGACTCTCGACAACGGCGTTGTTCGAGACACAACAGATCAGGTCTGAGCAGACCAAATCCTGAAAGAGATGGCATCGAGAAAGCTTCGAGGCTAGTGCCCGACTCGAACGAGACGTCAACGTCGGCCGTGCCTGATAGCGAACCAAGTCAGGGCCCCCTAGAGCGACACGAAGAGACAGAGCCTGAGAGCGAGATAGACGAGAGACCTAGTCCTGATCGGCCGGTGGTTTTCGAGGAATACCCAGCACCAGAGCCCGCACCCACACCCTCTCCCACACTGAGCGCGTCTCCTACATCGCTCCAGATCCCCGCCGGGATGCGACCACCCACACCACCTCCATCAGATCGCAACCCAGTCGACTCACCTACAACAAGTCCTCAAGTCACCTTCGCCGGAAGAGGCGCACAGTCCACCAATACAACTGTCCTCCCCACTCCAATCTCAAAGAACACGACTGAGTTCATAACATTTTCCGACTCCTCGAGCGAAGAAGGAACTCGCCGAGGTGCTTTGCTGGACAGCGAAGATGAGGAACGAGAGTCGCCCGAACGGGTCCTGTTCCAGGGTCGGAGTCGCGCGTGAACGGGTCATGTTGCAGGACGATATGGAGTGAGATGTAGGAGGACTGGTTTGATGCGGGTTGATGTAACCCCAGGTCTGAAGACTTCGACTGACTCGGACTCCGGGCGATGATGCGAGTGTCGTACACTCGAGCGGGAGGTGCAGTTGGAGGAAAGGATCGCTAGAATGTGCTCTGCAGGAATCATCCTCCCAATCGGACGCATCGTAGAGAGTTGGTATGCCGATATATCTCCGACCTGCGAATGCCTCCTCTGTAGCCACGATACGCACCCTACACGTTCCCGCCAGAACTCCCCCTCGAAGAGAAGAACCACCTTGTTAGCACCACTTCCCATCATCCTTTCTCCTCCTCCTCCTCCTCTCCCTCCAACAAAATCTCATGCCCATCTCCTTCCCTCACCCATCTCCCCGCCACAGCGCCCAAAACCGCAACACCCGCCATAACCCACCACGCCAACCCAACGACACCCTTCCTCAACCCCACACCATACAGCCACCCGGCAGCGACCGGACCCAGCGTCCTCGTCAAACTACTCACGCTCTGCGCAATGCCATGCACCGTACCCAAGACACTCGGGTGTGGACTCGCGTTGTTGACCAGGATGGCTGTGCTCGGAAGCGCGAATGTACGAGCCATGACTTGGATCGCTAGCACGATGGCGATGGCGATCCAGACAAGAGCGCCGGAAGCTTGAGCCGGTGGAGCGTTGGTCGAGGGTATGGTGGCGAGGTATGGGACCAGAGTACAGGAGATGGGGAAGAGCATGAGGGAGTAGCGGTAGGAGCGGGTTGTGCCGAGACGGAAGGAGAGGGAAGGGTAGAGGAGGAGTTGGAGGGAGATGCCGATTACGCCGATGATTGAGAGGGCGGCGCCGATGGAGGGGGGAGGAAGGGCGAGACCGCCGGTGAAAGTGAAGGGTGCATGTGGATGGTAGTTTGCGGGTATCGGGAAGGTCGACTTGGTGGAGGTCTGAGCAGGGTTGTAGCGTGGTGTGGAGAGGAAGACGAAAAGGAGGTTCGAGAATGTGCCGACGTGCCCGGCTAGGATTCCATGGGAGAGCAGGGTAAGGAGGAGGTTCGGAGTCCAAATGCGGCGAAAGGGGAGTTTTTGTCGACGCTTCAGCAGGGAAGGCGAGGGAGATGCGTTGAGTTCGATATCGTCGGTAGTGGCAAAGTCTTGCTCGGCAATGGCGGTATAGGCCTGGCGTGGTCTACGACGGAATACGATGCCGAGCAGCCATCTTGAGAATCTCAATGGGTAGTCGGGCTTGTTCCTGATCGACTCCAATGTCTCCTCCAAGCCGAACAATACTCCCAATGCGCTACCAATGAGGAGCGCTGCATTGACCAGGTTCGGCAGCGCATAGGGAAACCGGACAAACAACCACACTCCATCTTTTCCACCGAACTTTCCACCCGGCCCAAATAACCCAGGATAACTCCCCGCCGGATCCGCTAGTAGTCCACCCAGCAGCGGCCCGACAATAACCCCAACATTGAAAGTCATCGGCATCAGCAGAAATGCTCGACTCTGAAACTTCTTCTCCCTCACGATCTCCGAGATCATCGTCCTCATAACTCCAACATTGCCATTCAACATCCCACCCAGAACCCGCCACCCCATCGCCGCCCAAAAGCTGCCACTGAAGCCAAATCCTAGACTTCCCACCGCCGTGCCCAGCAGTCCAATCAAGATGACCCTCTTTCGACCAAGACCTTGCCAGTCCGCAAGTCGGCCCCAAAGAATGGCAGTGCAGAACTGCGCGCCGGTGAAGGCTGCGGCGAGCATACCTGCTTGGGAAGCGACCGTGCTGTCGGAGGGAGGCGTGCCGTCGGGAAGTGTGAATGACTTGAGTTGATAGAACATGTAGGCTTGAAGGGAAGTCTGTGTCAGAGGCTCGGAGAGGCGTGAAAGGGTCAAGATGAGAAGTTGGGTTTTCTGAGGGAGGGAGGACCAGGAGACTTCTTGGGCTGCTGACGATGCTGCTGGAGGCTCGCCATTTTGCGGAATGGTACTGGAAATTTGAGAAGAAGTGTCCTGGCGAAGGAGACGCTCTTGGTCGGCATCGGTATGCCCATCTCCTGACAAGAGGCTGTGCTCACTGTCTATGCTTTTCCGCCGAAGCCTCACTCGCTGTTCTAGCCGGTCCAGTTCAAAGTCTGCATATTTTGCGTCCTCGGCCTCGTTACTTGGTCGGAGAGTGGTAGCTGCACTGTCTGGAGTGTCGCCGTCGATTTTCACGGGCGAATCGGGAGAATCGCGGCCATGGTTCCTGTCTGTCGACATGCAGTGCTTGTCACTCTGCAACTGTGGCGTGCTTCTCAAACGCCGCTCGTCTGCAGGCAGTTCTTTCAGGTTCTTAGGTCCGAAAGTGAGTGTGGCGGACGCACATGCCTATGCATCGCAGTAGACAAGGAAAATGTGTCGCAATACCACAGTGTTGGCAGTCAGAGGAAGATAAGTAGGCGAGGGCGACCACATTTCCGCCGTTGGCGGATAAAGGATGAGTCGGGAGTAGTGTGCCGATCATCGTGGCGGTATCGGCCAAGGACGGCGCTTGCGGCGTTAGGGACACACGACGTGGAATGGCACGGCATGAAGAGTCTCTCCTTCATCAAGAATCGTCATTTGGTCAGTCACGCTCAAGGTGAGCCTTGTTCGGTCCGCCATGGAGAGCAGCTCTTGTGTCGAGGCGAGCTGCTGTGTCCTCGCCAACATCGCCGCGGAAGATTCGCGATTTGAGCCCCAGAGGACAAATGAGACATGAAGGAGGGAAGGAAGAGATCAGCGTTGATGATCGAAACTGGTTTGACTGGTGGAAGCGTATGGGTGAAGTCAGAAGACATCAAAGTATGGAAAGATGAAGTCGTGATAGACTCCGTCCACGACCATGGATGGGGAAGCCGCACAGACTCATGGTTGGACCCCCCTGCAATCCATGGAACTCTCTCTTCCACGTGTGATCCATACTCCTGCGACCAATGTCTGCATCGCAGAGAGAAACTGGACAGGTCATTGCGCAGACATCAGACACATTCCATTGATTCATGGTGTCCATCTATCTGATCGACTTTCGTTCAGGCAATCTGCTTCGTACAGCCTCATCAAGTCACATCCCTCGTCGGCCTGTCGTGGAAGCCTATGCGCATCTATCGGTGCATCACTTCACACTCTCCGCCCTTCAGAAGTCGTTGTCATCCGACCCGGCCACGATGACATTATTGACCTTCAAAACCATCCGACATAGTTGCGTCGCAAGCAGCAGCTGTTGCCTCTTGCTGATCAACGGGTCAATGACAAAGTGCTTCTTCATGTCATTGCTTCCTGTCTGCATGCAATCGACACCCAGTCTTCCTTTCCCCTCTCCCTTGCCCTGTCTCGCCTTCAAGTCTGATAGCGTCTCGATCGGCGACAGACCACTGTTCTCTGCCAACGCCATTGGCACTGCATCCAGAGCGTCCGCAAAAGCGCGCATGGAGTATTGTTCGAGGCCTGCGGTTTCAAGTGCGGCCTTCTCGACAGCCAGAGAGCATGCGATCTCAGCGGCACCACCTCCGTACACGATTCGGTTGTCCTTGACCAAGTTGCGGACGACACAAAGGGCGTCGTGGAGTGAACGTTTTGCCTCATCGATGATCATCTTGTTGGAGCCGCGGATGAAACATGTCACCGCGCGGGAATTGGCGCACTCCTCAATGACGAGCATCTTCTCGCGGGTGGTGCCAAAAGACATCTCTCGGACGATGCCTGCCTTGCCAAGCTTTGCTGCGGAAAGATCTTCGAAACGGGGCACGATGCGGCCGTTGGTGGCAATGGCGATGAGCTCGATTTCGGGACCACCGACCCATCGGACGGCAGGTAGTTCGTTGGTGAGGAGGAGATGATTGGCTTCGTCGTCAAAGCCCCACTGGCAGATGACGACGTTGGCGCCTGTGTCCTTGATTTGTTGAATCATTTCGGCGAATTTGGCTTGTTCGTATTTTTGGAGTTCTTTGAATTCGGAGACGGAGGTGATGTCGAGCTTGTGCTTGGTCTTGGGCTTCGGAGGCTCGAAAGCACATGTGAGGATGGCGAGTTTGGCGTCCTTGACTTCCGAGGGCATTTGAGGGTGAGAGAAGTCCTTGTCCACAATCACTCCCTTGACGAGGAGGCTGTCTTCGAGAGATCCTCCGACCTTGCCGTCAACCTTGATGAGCTCAAAGTCAACATCCTTCCTCTCAAGGTCGGCCACTGATAGCACAGCGTCCACGGCCATCTGCGCGAACTGGTCGTGTGCTTTTGAGACGATCTTGCTGCCCAGAGAGGTCTTGGCAACCTTGAACAAGTTGTCGTTGGAGTCCTTTGTGAAGTCGATGACATCCGAAATCTCGTCCAACGCAGCCACCGCAACCTCACATGCAGCATCGTATCCGTCTGCTATCCGAATGGGGTGGATGCCCTTGTCGATGAGCTCCGCAGCCTGCTCCAATAGAGCGCCAGCCAAAACCACCACACCTGTTGTGCCATCACCAATTTCCGCATCTTGTGATTGTGAAAGGGAGACGAGGAGCTTGGCGATGTGATTGCTGATCTCCATTTGCGAGAGAATTGTGGCGCCATCGTTCGTTACTGTGATGTCGCCGTCGGGAGAGATCAGGATCTTGTCGAGACCGCGCGGTCCAAGAGAGGTTTTGACGATGGAGGATACGGCGCGAGCAGCTTGGATATGTTGCTTGACGGCTTCGGTGCCATGTGTACGCTTCTTCTTGCCCTGATCCCGCACAATGATGAAGGGTCGGCCGGACTCGTCTTGAGTGATTTGTGCTACGAGAAGAGGTCAGTTGGCGGGTTGAGCATGTTCGTCCGGCATGTGCTGCGCATACCATTGCTCAGGTCGAGCTCTGTGAAGATTTGTTAGCAATTAAGCTCTTGCTGCTGCCATGTGCGTGTCTCTACTCACGCATCGGTTGTCCTGCCATCTTCTGTTTGAATATGCCAACAGGCAACTGTTCCACGCAGCTTCTTCCGCCGACTCCGTTCCAGTAATCGATGAAACTATGTCAGGTGTGAAAAGGAGAGCTTCCGAAGTCCGTTCTTTGTCGATGTGGAAGTCGGTGGAAGTGAAATGCCTCTGAATCTTCACTCCGATGTTTGGATCCTGATCGATCTGTCACTTTTTCGAAGCTTCGTTTCGTTCCGTTCGCGTGCAGATGTGAAGGTGGTCCGAGCTCAACGCGACCTTCCATTTGCGCCAGCTAATTGACAGCTTGTCGACCACCAACCTCGTCCTTTACCACAACCTCACTTTTACTCACAACATACAACAACACACACTCTGATCATAGCATAGAGCTATAAGCTTCAACATACCACTGCACGCGACAACCTTTGACATCAAGAACAGCCACAATGCCGCGTAAGTTCATGAGCCACCTCACTTCTTCCACCACGCGCCGGACTAACCGGACATTCGCAGCTGCCGTCTCCGACAACGAGGAGTCCGACATTGATGTCCCAGATGCCATTCCAGCGCGTCCCAAGGTCGCCGAGGATCCCAAGAGCGAGGACGACGATGATGAGGAGGGCGAGGACGAGTACCAGGTCGAGAAGATCTTGGAGCACAAGACCAAGCGTGGCACGATCCAGTACAGGATCAAGTGGCTGGGATACGAGGACGAAGCGGACCAGACTTGGGAGCCTGCGGAGAACCTGTACGCCCCATATCTCATCATCAACATCGCGACGTTCAGATCTAACCACCTTCTAGCACTGGCGCAGTTGAGATCCTGAAGGAATACCACCGCTCCATTGGCGGCACTCCGGAACCACCGAAAGGTTCCGCGAAGAAGACCTCCACCGCCAAGTCAAAGACTGCACGACGCACTACCGGCGATGTCGACTCCCCCGCACCCTCCGCCAAGCGTCACAAGGGCAATGGTTCGAAGAACGGCGAATGGACACCCCCAGTAGGCTCCTGGGAGAACGACGTCACGGCCGTGCACGCTATCATCGAAGACCAGCCCTCTGACGACGCACCGCGCGGCGGGAAGAAGTCGAAAGATACCAAGTCTCTCGAGGGACTACTGGAGTGGAACAATGGCCGGAAAACCCAGCACAAGATGGAAGTTCTGAGGCAGAAGTGCCCGCAACGCCTACTCGATTACTACGAGAACCACTTGTAAGTCACCACCTTTCTTTGCCTCCCATGCTACACCACCCAACACTTCCGCCCGCTACGATCTGCCAATTACAGATCTTTCCCTCCTCACAACCCCAGGTCGGTACGCTTTGATACAGGATCTCATGCTCAACGCTTAGAATTTTTGTAGATTGAAGCCTCTTATGAGCTGATGCTGATTCCCTTTGACCGAGCAGAGTCTTCAGAGGGGATCCGAACTTCGTCGAGGGTTGATCGCGTTGCACTTTGGGAGCGGCTGTGGGCGCAAGCCGATGCAGCGAATACGATGCGGCGGTATGGAAAAGGGCGATTGTGGGCGTTGCTGGATGTACTCTACGGGAAGCGGGATGAGATCTCAGCGCGAGCTGAACGAATGTGCATGTATCTCCCGCGAAGAAGCGTAGAGGTGCGAGTCTCACTTCGTGGGGCGTGCCGAGTTGGATCGAATTACTCTTGTCTCTTGTACGTAATGTACTGCATCTTGTATGCTGCTCGCTCATTACAGCCTTCCCTTCCATCATCTCAATAGGCATCGATCTTACCATGGCGGGACACATTCGTACGCACGACTTTGCCATCGACCAGTCTATAACAGCGGAGCCACCTTGTCAGCACAGCTTCCGTGTCAATGCCACAGCCTGGGACAATCGACAGGCCCGGCCAGCTACCTGCCCGGCAATGCTCTCCTCCAGGCATCTCTGTTCACAGACGTATGGCAGTCGAATTGTTGCTACAGAAGAGGTATTTCCAGGTCGGAGATGCATTGGCATATCAGCTCTGCACCAGGCGGCTCGACTGCTCGGCTCGAGGCAGTTCTTACTCGTACGTACAAGAAAACGATCATTGCCACCATCGAGAACTCCACAGACCGAAGCGACATCATCTCAGCCGCCCACAGTACGATTGCTTTCCCTTGAAGGCTTCGATCTTGGCCGCACAGGGAACGATCATTGACACAATCAAAATATTCACAGACTGGAGCGTGATCAAACCAGCTACTCACACAACGCGATTGGTGTCCCTTGGACACTTCGATCTGAACGCACAGGGAAGCGACCATTACCATAGTCGAGACATATCCGCGGACCGAAAAGACGTCGTTTTCAACCAGCCAGTACGATTGTTCTCTCTCTCGGACACTTCGA
Organism: Zymoseptoria crescenta; assembly: GCA_026122155.1. NCBI lineage: Eukaryota > Fungi > Ascomycota > Dothideomycetes > Mycosphaerellales > Mycosphaerellaceae > Zymoseptoria > Zymoseptoria crescenta. The sequence goes on along the minus strand of JALRMM010000217.1, from coordinate 40,670 downwards.
TCTTGAACACATAGACTTGGGATCAGTGTCATGGACGAGTGACTCGCAGAACGAGGCGCAGCTACCCACAATGCGACTGATCTCTCTTTCTGATGCTTCAATCTTGGATGCACAGAGTTGGAGTCAATGTCATGGACAAGCCATCCGCAGGACGAAGCGCAGCTACCCACATTACGACTGGTTCCTTTTTCGGATGGTTCAATCTTGAATGCACAGAGTTGGAGTCGTTGTCGTGGATGAGACATCCACAGACCGATACGACTGTTCTCTAACTCTCTCTCTCGGACACCCCAATCTCGGATGCCCAGAGTTGTAATGATTGCCATGGACGGAGAGGACGAGACATCCACAACATGCAATTCGACTGTTCTCTCTTTCTCTCGGACACTTAATCTTGAATGCACAGAGTTGAAATTGTTGCCATGGACGAGACATCCACAGACCGAAATACGACTGCTCTCTGTCTCTCTCTCTCACGCTGCAATCTTGGACACACAGAGTCGCAATCATTGCCATGGACGAGACATCCACAGACCGAAGCGACATTATCTCCAGCTACCTCAGTTCTCTCTCTCTAGGACACTTCAATCTTGAACGCACAGAGTTGGAATTATTGCCATGAACGAGACACCCACAGATCGAAATACGACTGTTCTCTGTCTCTCTCTCTCTCTCTCTCTCTCTCTCTCTCTCTCTCTCTCTCTCTCTCTCTCTCTCTCTCTCGCTCTCTCTCTCTCTCTCTCTCTCTCTCTCTCTCTCTGTGTTCCCTTGGTTTGTCAAGTATACCCCCTCGGAGTCCTCCTATCCTTTCCCCCCGTTGGGGCGTCGTTGATGATGTCCAGAGCGTATACGCCGCCTCGACCCGTCGGTGTGTAAAGAAGCATGTCTAGCTAACGAAACCGGTCTCTCCAGGCAAGGCCAAGCCAATCACTTCCACCGCTACGCCCCCCACCCAAATCCCCTACGTCATCGACCGCTACCAAACCGAAACGAAGCGGTTGTATGGACGTCCTTAACACTCGACTGCAGTCGCAGGAGAGGGATGGGTTGGAGGGGGGGTGGTTGGTCGGGGGGGGGGGAGGTTCAGCGTGGCGGATATTTCGTGCTTTTTCGTGGGTGAATTGGGGGGGGAGTGGGCGGGGGTTAGGGTGGATGAGGAGGATGGAGGGAGTGAGGGCTTGGGGGGCTTTGAGGAGGTGGGTTGGGGTGGTGGAGGGGAGGGACGGGGTGAGGAGGGGAGGTGGATGTGCCGGAGAAGTTTGTGATGGAGGAGAAAGATGAGGACGAGGGAGGGGGAGGAGGAGTATGCGAGCTATCATAGTAATTGGGTGATGAAGGCGGGGAGGGAGGAGGAGGTTCGGGAGAGGCATGGGTAGATTCGGGGAAGGTTGGATTGGAGCGAGTGACTGTCGAATCAGGGGTTTGGGTTTCGTTTGCTGTGTGCACCATTTGGCGGTTTGCCGCTTGGATATTGTGGGTGAGTCGGATATGAGTCTGCCCCCAAGTTACATTTCTGTCTTCCCACGCCTGCTTCTTCCACGATGCTCGATTGTCCGAGCGATCCCAAGAGTGCTGCTGCTGCGTCTCACATCTCTTTCCTCGCGTCCGACGATGAGCGCAAGTCGAGGCCAGAAGGAGAGCTGGCCTCGGTTGTTTTCCCATCGACGCTTTCTGAAATCTTCATTTCCAGCGAGCGGGCTTCGCGATGGGTTCACAGCCGTGTTGCTGATGGTTGTCACACGACTTGCTAGGGCGGTCGAGGCGAGAAGCATCCATATACGCGACCACCGATCGAAAAGACGACGGTTCCGATACCCTCTCTTGTCTCCGGCCATTGACCTCCCGTGGGTCGTGCGCTGGATCCCGTCTCCTTGTCTCAGCGATCTTTGCGGCGCTCCATCGGCGGTCATCGAGATGGAGCCCTGCGGCGCGAGGGCAACGATGCTGGACTCCCTCTATACCACGTGTGATGGTACGTCGAGGATGCAGTCATGATCTCCTCTGGCGGCGCAGCGAGGTCCCTTGACCTTCTCAAATGCCCGCTCGCTCTGAAGGCATCGTTGGAGCGCTTGCAATGCGGTGCACCATCTTGGAGCACCTTGGGCGTACGATCGATGGAACGGGTCAACCGTGGCTCATCGACGGGCGAGGTAGGGCCTGCAAGATCGAGGTTTCAGTCATGTTCGCTTCACGCGGCTGGGTCTGTGTAGTAGCACGCGCGTGTGGTCCCAAAGTATCGGTCGTACAGCACGCTTGTGAGAGCAAGAAAAGGATACAGTGTGACGGTTTCGCGCGATTGGAACCTACGTGAGGCCGCCGAGTATTACTGTCGTTGTAACAAAAGAGATCCCTGTCGCCACAAGACCCGAACAACGTCGTCGCCCACGCCGTGCCCAACCCTCTCTCCCTGTCCTCCGTGCCCAACCCTCTCCCCCTGTCCTCCACAAACAGCGAGGAACCCGCTCCGAACAGACACCTTGGCGTCGTGTTCGCGGCTAACGCACTCGGTTATGAGTATATGGACAACTGTCGAAAAAAACGGTTTTTGACAACCGTAAGACGGTTTGATTAGCTACCTTGTAAAACAAGGTTTTAAGGTTTCGCGTTAATTTCGGATGCGCTAACTTGTGATTTTTTCGTAGAATTCCACGATTTTTGTTTCTTTTATTCGCTCGTTTTAACTCTATTGTTTTCGAGAGGCGCGTCGCCTAACTACTAGTCGTAGGCTCCCTAGGACGCCGCGATAAAGAGCGTCCTTTCCGCCGATAGGGCTGCCTTAGAAGGGGGGCGGGGATTTAGCTTAGGAAGGGGGGCCCTATTTCTCTAAGGGGGGCTTATCTAGCGCGACGAGAGTACCCTATCGATTTTTAATAAATATATTCTAGTAGCGTCTATTTCCGGTTAGAGGGTTGTTTATATACTTATAACTAATGCACTCGCGGCGCATTAGGGGTAAGGGTGCTATAAGTTAAAGGATTAGAATAGACTTATAGATATAACGTATCGGAAGATTATATTTACTTATATATTCCCGAGGTTAGTAATAGAGCGTAAGCGTAGATAGTCTCTTATAATAATCTATAGCGAAATTGCTATAAGAGTTAAATTTGTTAGCTAATAGTAACTTCGGTATATAGACTTCCCTTAGATAGAAATCCCCGTCGTTATAATACTACCCTAAGGTAGTATAAGTAGGGTCGTATATACTACTATGTTTCTCGATAGTAGGAGGACCGATAGCGGTAGCGGATGCTAGGCTAGTAAGGGCGAGAGAGAGGGCGAGTAGCTTTATCGTCTTAGTTCGTTATAAGGCCTCGTTTACTTTACGTACTAGTTATCGATAAGTAGAGGTCTTACTTATCGTAAATTAGTATAGTAGTAATAAGTAGATCGTTGTTTACCTCGGGTTTAATAAGTGCCCTATACTACCTTAAGTTAGTGCTCTTAGTATAAATATAACCTCTACTCGTTATCGTATTACTATAAGTCGGACTCTATATTTTGCCGGCGCCCCCTAACCCCCTACTAGCGTACTTATTAGACTCGGATAAGTAACTCTCTAGTACTATTTAAACGATCGATAACTTAATAGCTATATACGGAAACCCGATAGCTATAGTAATAAGTAAATTACTTATTGTCGTCTAGTATACTAGCTATAGTAAATAACGTACTAGCTAATACTTATTAATAACTAGTAGTCTACTTATCGACAACTAGTACGCGAAGTAAACGAGGCCTAAGATAGAGTCTATAATAAGGGATATTAGCGCTCTTATCTAGTAGTAAACTAGGTAGCCGAGTAGTATAGGTAGGAATAGACCTAGAGAAGACTATGCTAGTTTTATAGAAAGGATGTTTAGCTTTAGTATAGATAGCAATTAAGTTAAGAAGGAAAGAAAGAAAGAAAAGAGTAAGGAAGAGAACTATTCTTAAAAGATAAGTAATCTAGGGGCATCGGGAAGACGATAGGGGCGACGCTTATATAATATATATAGACGCTTACTCCGACGAAGCTCTAGAGTAGCTAACTAGTCGAATTCCGCATTTCCCGATTTCCGAAAAGTATAATTCTCTATTAGTATAATTTTCGTAGATATAAAGAGATTCTTATAAGTTTATTCGGGTGTATTCTATACCTATTTATACTCGCCGTTGTCCTTTTCGCATCTATTACTATCGTAGTTAAGAGATAGATGTTACTCCCTTACTATTAGCTAATTACGCCTATACTAATTAAGTATTTATAGTTCGAAGCTCGAAGCTCGAAGCTTAAAGTTCGAAGTTTAAAGTTTAGAATTAGAGTTTTTACTATAACTTCTATTCGCTACTAAGACTTTTGTTAAAATTCTATAGCGAAAAAGCAATGTCTACGAGATATAGATATCTCGCTATCGCGTCTATAACGACGATATTCGTCTCTTATAATATTATCTATCTCCCCGTAGATACGCACCGGCGTCTATATATAGGGGCACGGCGTCTATATATAGGGCTTCCGGCGCATATATACTATAGGACTTCTAGCCTCTATAGACAATTTCGCGCTATCGTAGGAACGCGTTTTCGGAAATCGGGAATTCCGGAATTCGACCGGTTGGCCACTCTGGGCCTATGTAACTCCCTACCGATGCGAGCACCGCGATCCTGGCGAATACTACTCGTGTTGGGCCAATTCCAAAATGACGTAGGTTCGGCTCTTGGTGATGTTGGTGCGCAGCCTCGCAATTACCGAAGGTTACTGCATGGGTGCGATTGGGCGAGGGACATCGATACCAACGACCTGGGAAACTCCGCACTGTCCGGCGGGAACGTCGTGCCGGGGGATGTGAAGGGGAGGGAGACGTCGAGGATAGGTAAAGCAGCATCGCCGACCCTTCATTTGAGAGCAGTCTGCTGCGTTATATCATCAGCCTTCGGCCGTAAGTTCCTCGGTCTCAGGATGGGGGATGCGGTCAGATACATCGGGAACCATGATGAGGCCGGGTTCTTGTTGGAGGGCGGACGTACGGTTCATTACTTCCAAAACGTCCTCCGTCTTCTGTTCGTTCTCTTCATGTCCACGTGCACGACTTCGAAGGTGGACAGAGTCCTCCTGCGAGGCAGATGCTGTCTGTTTGGCCGTTGGGGGTGCCGGCTGTGTAGCTTGGAGAGAGAGAGGATGGTTAGTCGGAGGTTTGGTTTCGTGCTTCGATGGGTTTCATTCCGGTGATCGCGGGAGGTGAGTTCGAGGGGAGGAACCTACAGGGTGAGGTTGGTCTTGTGTTCGGCCATGGTTGAGTTTAGTCGATCAGTCGCAGTAGATGTGGTCGCTGGAATTGTATGTGCAAGGTTTGAGTCGATGGGTTGAAGAGAGGGAGTTAGGGCGATGGCTTGATCCAGTATTGGTGAATACGTATCGAATAATGAGATTGTGTTGACTTGCTCGTTCTCGTGAAGAAGATGAGTGATGTTGCCTCCTCGGTTGATCTTATGCGAGCTTTCGACGCCATGCTTTCTAAGTGGCAGTTCGAAGTCGTCTTTGGTGGAGATGTGACTTCGTGAAACGACCACTACACGACATCGTCATTCCACATGGACTGATACTTGACGACATGCTTTGCGTCGATATACGGAGGAGGGACTGACGGCATTTCTCTTGCTCAAGAGAGCCTCGCGGAGGTCAACACAAGTACGGCTCGTCATCCTCTTCGACGGCAGTGATGTTGGCCTCGCTAGTCTCAGTCGTCTTTTGTCGACATTCCCAACTCTTCAATGCCAGCCATTTGCGACGCTGATCAGAAGGACCGTAGCCAGTCTGAGGAGAGGGAGATGCGTCCTGGACTCTCTTATGCCATGCATGGGTTGCTTGTGCATCCATTGCCGATGAATCCCGTCTCGCACCAGCTCAGCCTGGCCTCGTGCATCGTTAGATCCTGAAGAATCCAACTGCTGGCCAGTCCTGAGGATCTAGCGCTTGGTATCTCCGAGCCGAGTCTTGTGTTGAACATGGTTCCATCCCGGAGATGTTGCTGGTCATCCCCGATTGCTCAAGTCTCTCCGCGTAAAGTCTTGCATTCAGCATGGTTTCTTCCGATCATTTCCGATGGTTTAGAAGGTGAGAAGATAACATAAGTAGGCAGCCCTCTGCCCTTGATGACGAGACTCTCAACCCCAGCAACCCAAGAAGCCTCTACGACAGCGCTGCTCCAACACCGCAAAGTCGAACCATCGTACAACTCCACCAGCCAACACCGTCCCAAATGAAGTACACCACCCTCCTCACCGCCATCTTCATCGGCCTTATGGCACCCATGATCTCCGCCGAAGTAGTACGACATCCACCCTTCACCTTCGACCCCGCTGACACTCTTCCCCTATAGTACTGCAGCCCAGGCTGCCACAACGAATGCCCGCAGTGCGGTAGAGGCGGCTACTGGTAAGCCCTTCCTTTCACATCATCTTCCCATCAACGTTTCATGTGTGCTGATCTTTGTTCAATCAGCTCTCCGACGGGGTGTGCTTGCGACGACAGTTGCCCCCCGACGTGATTCATTCCTGCTTGGGGCTCTTGCTTCGGAGATGTGACGTGGCTTCCTTTTGGCGACGATGGCGAGGGGCTCGCACGGCTGCGGTAGGCTGCGGCAGGCTGCGGCATTCGACGATTGCCATGGAAGAGTATCGGTCGCTGTGGGCTGAGCAATGGAGGGAGGACCGAGGCGGAGTTTGTATGGCTTTGGGCTATATGGACGTCACGTTCGTTGAAATGGTGAGATCGGCGGCCAGCAGATATGCGTCGATCATCGACGAAAAGTGTTGGAGCTTCGACTTGATCAGTGCCATACATGCCTCTGCCTTAGTTCACTGTGCCGTTCTCCATTGCCCTTCCGCTCTCATCACCTCACCTCCCAAACCCGAATCTTTCCCTGCTCGTTCGCAACCGCCAACACAGCAACCGCGTCTCCACCTTCCACCACGCCTCCACTCGCCCACGCCACTCCCGTAATCCTGCCCAGCGGAGTGCTACTCGTGGGCCAGTTCCGGAATACCGTACAGCTGGGTAGATGCACCAGTCGCATGGCGTCTCTCTTCCACTTACTCGCCATCGCTAGAACCTGCCCATCGGGAGAGAACACCAGATGGCTGGTCGGTGTGGTAAGATGATCTAGGGTCTTGGTCGGGGATGGCGATTCGGGAACTTCTTGATCCGCGACAGCGGATGTCATGCTCGGCTTTTTCGTGTTGTGTTCCGCAGCCCAGACTCTCCGATCGTAGATATTCACGATACCCGAACTGCTTCCAATAGCGATCCAGCGATCTGTGCCGATTGACGACTTGACAAACTCGTGTTGGCCTCCCAGGCTGAGCGTCGTTGTCCCTACAGCGCCTTCGTCTTGCCATCTCGCCACCACGCGCTGATGACGAGCATCCCACTCTGTGATTTCGCCGCTTTTGCTCGCTATGCAAAGTCCTGCCGAGTTGCGCCACCATGCGAATTCTGCAATACCGCCGCGGGCTTCGATACGGACTTGGCTAGTCCATTGTAGAGTGGAGGAGTCGAGAATGTTGATCACGCCGCCGCCTTTCTTGGTCGAGCCGAGGAGAGCCATATATGATCCATTGGGGGAGAGCTTGAAACGTTCCATGGATTTCTGCTCGTGCTGCTGGCCGTAGACGCGGGAGATCTTCTCCACCCGCCCTGTTGAGAGATTCCAGATGTGAAAATAGCGGCGGCGGGCGGAGAGAAAGATGCGAGAGTCGGTAGGGTGAAAGGCGGTGGTTGTGAGTTGAGAGCCGTGGATATGCATGGACGTCAAGAGCGGGTTGGGAGCTGGAGCTGGTGGGGAGGCGCAGAGGTGGTGCAGGTAAAGAGTAGAGGATGGGCCAGAGGAGAGGAGAAGCGGGAGTGTCGGATGGAAGGAGAGAGAGGTAATCGCGCTGGGCTGGACGCCCGGAATGTCCTTTTGCCGTTGGATATCGATGACTTCGGGACGAAGCTTCCGTTTCTTGCCCGTGCCAGGTTCCGATTGTCTGACGAGCGACTCGGCGTTTTGGAGGAGTTTGGAAAGCGGTGCACTTGTGGGTAGATCGCTGTCCATGTCTTCGTCTGACATTGCTTCGTCGGAGGATGCATCATTGTCGTCGGATAGTCTTCTCTTTTTGCGGGCCGGCTTCTGCATTGCGCTCTGCGCCCATTGCGGTACTGGGTTGAGCAGCTCGAATTGCTTGCGCAGTCTCCTTGTGTAGTCCTTTCCACTGACGACATCTTCCGCCTCTGTTCTCCTCAGCTTCCTCAATCGCGGCACGGAAGCCAGTGAAACCATTGTTCGTTCATCGTCGCTGTCCTCCCAAGCCGGCGCATTTCTCGATCGTAAAGTGTTGTCATCGCTGTCATTACCCGAGTCGCCTGTCGTTTGTAGTTGGTTGGCGGCACCCTCGGGTCCCAGATCGGTAAAGAAAAGCTGTCAATCAGTTGTCAGACATTGACAAGTGCATATGCGCCACATAGCAAGCATTCTGACCTACAGCTGCATCGTCCAGACCTTCCAGACCTGTGTCATCCTCCTCTCCGGCCTCATCTTCCTCGTCAAAATCTTTCAACCCTGCCTTGAACCCAGCGCTGTCACCAAAGACCAATCGCTCAAGCTCTTCCTCTGTTTCGTCCTTTTCGATCTCGCCGTCCACTTTGATCTCGACCTCTATTTCCTCTTCCGATTCTTCCTCCTGGTTGAGCAGTTCGACAGACAATTCCTTTTGCTTGGAAGCCTTGGAGCTCTTCGGCTTCGCCATCGTTGTAGTTCGAGACATTCGCCTCGTCGTGGATCGATTGGCTCCTCAACTTGGATCTTCACATGTCAAAAGCGCGAGAATAATTTCCAGAGAAGCTTCCGAATTGCTGAGTAAGGCGTAGTTCTACTAGCGTGCCCGGGCCGTGGCGTCCTGACGTTGTGAGGAACGTTGTGAGCAATCTCGTAGGCCGCATGCGATTCTTCATTACACGCGACGACAAAGAAATCTCCTTGATATTCCCACACTCACCACCATTGCACTCACTGAATATCATCGATCGACACATTCACTACGACGCGCGACGCCGACCGATCACGACAACCACGTGAGCTCTCGCGACGCAGTAGAGACAGCGCGCTCTCTTCTCGACCTGCCCTCGAGGCACCTCTACCGCAACAGACATTACTACCATCGCCGCTGTCGGAAATCCTCCTACCCTTCATTCCGACAACATGGCCGGCACATCCGTCGCAGCGGGCAGCGACCTCGCGGGGCAAATTCAGTCTGCGGTCCAGCCGAAATTGATGGAGAACGGCTGGGTGGCCGAAGAGAACGACACGACCCTCTCCGAATATGTCACGATGATGATTGTCAACGGTAAGGACCTGTCAAGTGTCAGGTCGGAGCTGGGAGGCGATTTGCTGGGCGTGGGCGAGGATGATGCCGCAGTGGGCGAGTTTGCGCAGTGGCTCTTTGAGTTTGTCAATTCATTGGCAGCACCACAGCAAGCGCCTGCGCAGCAAGAAGAGCAGCCACAAGCCACCCAGTCCGTTCAAGATGCGCAGATGGAAGACAGCACAGCATCGACGGAGGCAGTGTACGTCAACAATTTTCATTCTTCTCAGACAGCTACCTGTTCCGGCCTTCGGGCTTTCAGGAACAGGGCTCCTCCGCGGCATCACCCGTACTCACATAGCGACTATAACCATCAGCAGAATCATTTCCAAAACAACCGCAGACTGACGTATGATTCATACAGACCAACAGGACCAAAGTCGATGCGAAATGGTAGCGGCGCTCCAAGAGGAGGCCGTGGAGGCCGCATACTCGGACAATTGAATCGTAATATGGATCGATCAAGCGACCTTCCCGATAACCTTCGCAAAATTCGAGGTGCGGCTGGTGGGCAAACGGGACGTATCAACTCACACGCCGGAAGAGATGGCGCACCTCGAGGCCCACGCGGTGCTAGCAACGCCGCGCGGGGCATCCAACGCGTCATGAATGGAGGACGAGGCGCTCACCACAACAACATGAACGCTATGGGCGGAGGCATGGGATTTGGCATGGCCAATGGACAGATGGATCCGCAACAGCAAATGCAGCTCATGCAGATGATGGAAATGCAGGCGAACATGCTCGCTCAAGTCATGCAAAACAATGGCCAAATGTCACCAATGAACCGCGGCGGCTTCCAACAAAGAGGACGCGGCAGAGGCAACACACGCGGAAGAGGCGATAGACAACAAGGTTCGTCCGAGCTTCATGCAGTCGACGGAAAAATGCCAATGGGTGCTTTGACCGACTCGAAGCCCGCCCACGCCGATGGTATGGACATCGACGGCGATGATCAATCGAACTCGAAATTCTCCGTCATGTGCAAATTCAACCACAACTGCTCGAATCCTGGCTGCGGCTTCGCACACTCCACTCCCGCCTCTACAACACCAATCTCGGTTGACCTCAGCGAGACATGCACATTTGGCTCCGCATGCAAGAATTTCAAATGCCACGCCCGCCACCCAAGTCCCGCGCAAGCCCATAGAGGCGGAGGCGGAGGAGGTGGTGGAAGCAAGGCCGTCTGCAAATTTTACCCCAACTGCACGAACCCGAACTGCATGTTCGAGCATCCCGCTGGCGCTGCTTGCCGTAATGGAGCCGACTGCACAACTCCTGGCTGCAAATTCACCCACACCACGATCGTATGCAAGTATAACCAGTGCACACGGCCGAACTGCCCATTCAAGCACGTCGAAGGGCAGAAGAGGGGCAACTTCCAAGATAAGGTCTGGACGGCGGATGGTGCTGATGGCGTAAATGGCAATGGTAAGGCTGACCGATTTGCGGACTTCAACAAGCAAAGTGAAGGCGCGGCTGAGGAGTTGATTCTCCCTGGACAGCAAGCGGAGCAGGCGAATGGCAATGGCTTCAAGCCGGAACAAGACATCAAGCAGGAACAGGGTGAGGGAATCGTCACTTAGGCGGCGACGACCGCGATGGCAACCCTGGCAGCGAGAATAGCCGGGGCGCCACCGGAGGTGATCGCAAAACTCCGGTCTGAGGGGAGAAGAGTCTCGCAGGAGAAAATTTGAAGAACGATCCCGTCGGAACTCGCTGCAGATCTGGGTTAAACGAAAAGGGCGCAAAATCGAAGTGAGAAGAATTGGAAATTGAAGAGCTTCGCAGGAGACAGCGTTTAGTACTGACGCAGGAGGAGTTTTAAAGCGACAATGAGTGGGAGGATGTCCTGGATGCCGTGGACCACATGGACATGGAGGATGGAATGGACGCTTCTCTTAGATGAGCGGGATGACTGTAACAATACTGTCGTTGTGGCTGCGTCCGCGTGTGATAGTATCAGACTTTCGAAATACGATGGGAGGAATCAATGCGTCCTTTGATGGCGCTGGGAACTTTGGACTAGACTTTGGAACTCGCTTTCTCATCTCATCGTGCTGAGTGCTTGCATAAGGGAACCTATCGCTGGATGTCACGCCATTGGCCTACTGTGTCCGGCACTCTCCCTCATCTCCAATCGGTCATCAAGCACCCTGCCTCGCCTTCTCCGCACAAATCAACGCTACAATCCTCGACAACTCCGCACTCTGACTCGCATGTTCCTTCACCAACGCCTCCTCCACGCCCTCACTCTTACTCAACTCCGCCGTCGACTTGAGCATCCTGTTCTGCAACTGCAGCATCTTCTGCAGCGTGTTGTCGAGGAACGGAGCGCTGAACGCGATGCTGTCGGGCGAGGAAGCCGGGAGCCGCATCTCGAGTTTGCGAGGACGACGTTTCTCGCTCTCGGCGGGTTGTTGCGGTGGTGGTGGTGGTGGTTCTTGGGCGTTTTGCTGGGGTCTTGGCGGGTGGTCGTGTTAGTAGGGTTTTTGCTTTAGCGTGAGGTTTGTTGGGGTGGTGAATCTTCTCTCGTCCCCATTCTCCTTGTTCTGCTTCCCGGCCATCGGTTCCGACATGATGAAGACAGAATCGACGAATGCCAAACCTCGAAGACTCACCTCTCGACAACTGTGATGCTTTCCGCCATCTCCGCCACGCGATTCGCGATCCGGCTCAACATGATCCCGTATGCCGAAGTCACTCCTCCGCCCGTCTCGCCGGCGACTGAAGCTGCTTTGTGAGTGACTGGGCGGGGGGAATTCTGGGCTGCTCCGCGAGCGCCATTGACTTGCTGTTTCTTGGCGGGTGTGTAGGGCTTCTTGACCGGTGGTCGGGCTCCAGCGGCGCTGGGTTTCTTTGGTAGACCGTTCATTTGCGGTGCGTGGACTGCTGAGGCCATTGCGAATGGTTGGATGGTATAGATCTGCGAGGAGGTGTTTGGAAAGGGGTGCAAGTCGACTGCCTCTGTATGAGGTCGTCCGAATCTGGAGCAACAAAAGCACGATTGAATCACAACGCTGATAACAGAGACAATGAACAGTTCAAGTCGGCCAAAGTATGTTCACTTTTACTGACCGACAGACTGCAGTCAAATGCTTCGCTCGCCGGTTTCGCCTCCAGACCTCCTCACTATTCCGCTCACGCTTCAATACGTCACATCCTGTGGAACCCGCCAAATCCTGTTCACCATCCACTTTCTGACAAGGATATTCAACCACTTGCATCTGCGGTGCGGCGCATAGTAGCTAGCTCTACGCGAGGGAGTGGCGTTGGAGGTTGGATCGTTGGTCTGCATTGTTGGCTCAGTGTACGACGCTATGCATGTTGACATATTCGCTCTGGCCGTGTCTTCGTGCTGCCAGGATCACCCCATTTGGACATAGAATATGGAAGACTGAAGTCCGCTCTCTCCGATGACGGCCAACGGCACTATGAAGAAGCCAGTACCGCAAGCCGGCGTGAGCCTGCAGTCTGGTCAGGACAATCCGAATCCAATCCGCCATGGAGCAATGGGACAAGCAGAACGAGCGTTCTCTGCCGCTTCTACCTTTCTATCCGGAGTCATGGCCATATCTGCGTCTCAATTCATCGGAGCGCCCCTCAAACTGGTCGATGTCAAGTTCTACGAAGCCTACATGGCCTGGACGAAGGAGTCTTTCGCGGTGTTGGTAACCACCATCACTCAATGGTGGGCTCCGACGGTTGTGCGAGTGAGCGGCGATGACAGCATGAAAGGGCAACTCTTTCAGATGCCCGATGGGACGCTCAAGTGCAACTTTCCTCATCGATTGATCTTGATGGGAAATCATCAGCTGTATACCGACTGGCTGTATTTGTGGTGGATAGCGTACACGAACAATACGCACGGCCGGGTCTACATCATCCTCAAGGAGAGTCTCAAGAAATTACCAATCATTGGCTGGGGTATGCAATTCTACAACTTTATCTTCCTGAGCCGGAACTGGGAGCAGGATCGGTACAAGTTCAAGCATCACCTCGATCAGCTGAAAGATCCAGACGACCCGATGTGGCTGCTGATCTTCCCCGAGGGGACGAATCTCTCTGAAGTCACGAGGGAGAAGTCAGCGAAATGGGCGGAGAAGACCGGAGTTCCGGACATGAAGCATCAACTCCTGCCTCGAAGTACGGGATTGCAATTCTGCTTACAAGAACTACGAGCGTCAACGAATTGGCTGTACGACTGCACGATCGCATACGAGGGGGTGCCGAAGGGAATGTACGGGCAAGACATCTTCACGCTGAAGTCCTCACTCTTCGAAGGTCGTCCTCCCAAGTCAGTAAACATGTATTGGAGGCGATACAAGATTGCCGACGTTCCATACGAAGACGGCGAGGCATTCAGTCGATGGCTCCTGAATCGATGGAGAGAGAAAGACTATCTCCTCGAATACTACTACAAGTTTGGAAGCTTTCCAGCCGAGGACCCGCTAAAAGCATTGTTGGCTGTTGAAGGAAAGAGAGAGTCTAATCACGCCAAGTCCATCTCAACATCTGTGAAGACTGGCGGTGGATGGGATGAGTTCTTGAGCATCTTTGGACCCATCACCACGACAGCAGGTGCTTTGTCGAGCATCGATATGTCCGAACCCATCAACTTGGAAGGCATGATGCAGAAAGTCGCCATGTCACAGCAGTTCGGCTCGCTGCTATTAGGCCAGACTCCCAAGCTACCTGGTAGTGAGGCGGCTGTTCGCAAGGCCCTCCTCGCAGCACACAAACAGAATCCTCTCCCGAAGTCTTTGATCGATCAATTGCTCAAGACATCGCTTCATACCCAGGCACAAATGAAGAGTGCTCTTCAAACAGCTGGAGACGCCACTGTAGCCAAGAAAGTGAGCAAAGCTCCTGGTGCCAACAAGGCCATCTCCAGCAGTGCGCAGAGCGATCTCGCTAAGGCGGCGGTCTACACTGCGAACGAAATGGCGAAAGTCCCGAGGACTCGGAAAGCTACTGTTCCTACTCCCAAACAGACGGTGAGGAAGGAAGTCCCGCTTGCGAATATGGGAAGCATGATCACGCGACCCTTGAGCACGATTGCGGTGCACAGTGCTGGGTCTCAAGCGAGGAGTCTCGCGGCTCAACGCACGCAGAAGAAAGGGACTGCTTTGCCGGGTCAGTCGGTTGGAAACAAGGCCACGCCATTGAAGAAGAGTGCTCTTACGCAAGTCGGTGAAGTGAGGCAGCCGCCGAACACGGCCGTAAGACCACCTATCCCCACAAACGGCCCCGCGAAGAAGGCAGCGTCGATGAAGGCAGCTCCTGCTAAGACGGTCTCTATCGCTGGTGGTGCACCAAAGAAAGCAGCATCCGTACGGGGACTTCCGGTTGCCGCCAAAAAGCAGTCCAATGGGTTTATGGTCACAGGGAAGAAAAGTCCTTCTGCGGTAGGGTCGAAACCAGTTGGGACGCAGAAGTACTTGAATGGCATGCGAATTTGAGACACTGCATGCGAGTGCGATTTCATGCGAACAATACTAGCTTTTAATTAGCCCACGTGGAGATCGGTCCAGCAGAAGTCTGTTCTGCTTAACTTCAAGCTAGCAGGCTTCTCAAGTGAATGACCCCAAGCGAAGCATGGTACATCGTGTGCTCTTCTCAGGAAGTGTCGAAACGCACAACAGGTCAAGACTGTGGCTGACCAGTGACGAGTCCCACGTCTCACACGGCCCTCGACATTCCATAATTCACGTCATCTCACATCTCTCCACAAAATCCTGTGGCCTGTGCCCGGTTCGACCTCCCCCTCAAACTTGCGCTCGACCACAGACTTGGTCATTAGCAGCAGGGATGTATGCACCACACCTCATACTCGTTACGCCACATGTAGACTGTAACTGTATAGCGTAGCATCTCTTGACCAACTCCCTCAACAACCACCCGCTCTCACCACCTACCACTTCCACTGTCCTCCCGCTCCAACCCAAAAATGGCCTTCATAACAAACTGGGTAACCGACACCCTCGCCTCCTACGCCGCAACAGGCCTCCAAGCCGGCGGCACCCTAGCCGGCAACGCCGTCGGCGGCGTAGGCTCCCTCGTCGAAACCAGCGGACGTTCAGTAGGCCAAAGTGCGAACGGTGTGTCCCCATCCATGACCGAACAATCTCCACTGACGTGTGGTTCTTTTCTTCCGCTTACAGGTGTGGCAGGCGCGATTGGTGGGGTGGGGAATTATATCAACGGGTATGGGAATGGGGTTATGGGAGCTATGGCGGCGGATGGACCGGTTGGTGGAGGGGCGCAGAAGAAAGTGGCTGTGAAGCCTACCGCTGCAGCAGTACCAAAGTCGGCGCCGCCGCCGGCGAGAGGAGCAGTGAAGGCACCTGCTGCGAGGCCGTTGCCTGCGTCGAAGCCGAAGACCGCGGCGCTACCCTCGACCACGCCTCCGTCTAAACCTCCGCCGTCGATCGGTACGCCTCGTACGCTGCCGTCGAAGAAACCGACGCCCACGGCGACGTCCGGATCGCAAGCACCGCGAGCGGCGACTGTCGGGCAGTCGAAAGTGTCGTCAGCGACTAGCAAGCCGGGCAATCCGAGAGCTCCTCCTGCCAAACGATTCGAGCATTCGAAGAGGCCTTCGATCTCGACTCCGGCGAATGAGAGGACGGCGGATGGGAAAGTGAGGATTTCGGCGGCGAGTCGACCGAGGCCGGTGAAGGCGTGATGTGTTCGGGTTTTCTGGAGTCAGTGTAAGGTGAGTGGAGTCTGGCGTTTGACTGCGATGAGTGGACAACTTGTTGTGGGCTGGACGTGGTGAGAATATGATAACAGGCAGTCTTTGGCAATGGAAAGAGAATGGGACGAGACACAAGCGGAATGGAACTTTACCTGTCTTGTCTCGATGCAGCAGCTGTCAAACATTTTGCCAGTCTTCTTTGCCGTGTGCATTTCACCTTGACATCTTTGCTGCGACCAATTCTTCTCAATAGGAAGACAACCAGAGACACAGCATCTCAATGCCTCTTCAGTCTCGCCCAAACCCTCATCCATGCAAGGTCTTCATCATCACCTTTTCAATCCCGGACCAGACCTCCTGCCACTGAATACTGTCACCGAACCGTTCTTCACACCAAACCCGCCCGACTCCACCTCCTCAACATCTCTTCATCCCTTTCCAACATCTCCACAGCCCGTATCCTCTCTTCTGCAGTCAATTCAGACAGATCCACTCGGTTGTATCGTCCACGGAAAACGTCCCGCGTGGTGTCACCGGACCAATCGGTCAGCTCGAATTCGTTCTCATCGCTCACGCCAACCCCAGGCCAGAGCCACACTGAGGGAAGGTGGCGAAGAATCGCATCAGAGCGACGGCGGTCCGCCGACGGGCGTGAAAAGTCGAGCTGCGTATGTCAGTTCCGAATTCACTGCCAAATCTTACCAGCCGGTGATAATTCGTGTCTTCACTCCAGTGCCACTATTGCTGCCACGCCGCTTCACCCAACACAAATCATTCGAAAGCGCAAGAAAGAACGAAATGAAACGATGCGAAAATAAAAGGGGGAATTTGTACTCACATTTCCCTTCCAATCCAGCCATCCCCCCAACTTCAACCCCATCAACACGAAAAAGCTCACCAAAGAAAACACGACCAACACCGCCATCGCCCAGTCCGTGTGCTTCCACGCTCCACCTGTTGTTCCTTGGACCTCGGGAGCTGCGCTCGGTAGCGGGGGATAGTCCGGCACGTAGGGCGAGGAGTCCTGGTCTGGGTTGATGTGGGAGATCGTGAGCCTTGACTTTTCGTTCGTCACTGCGATGTGGGCTGCGGAGTGGGATGCGGAGGCAAGTGCCCAGCAGGCTTCCGGGCGTCCGAGCATGGGGAGGTTGCAGGTCGGATAGTCATCGTGCGCGTCGGAGATGGAGGGCGCGGTGAGGTGGCGGCGTGTTTGGCCTGTGTGTTCGCCTGGTGGGGTCGAGGATTCGCTGCTGACGATGATGAAGGTCGGCGGAGGATATGTGTGGATCTTAATGGGCGGCATTTTCCTGTTGGTGTCGTTGCTACCACGTGGGAGCGCGTGGTGAAAGGTGGAAGTGCGCGGAAGCGGCGTGGAAAAGGAAAGGGCGGTGATGAAAGTGGAGTGAAGGAAGTTGCTGTCGTTTGTCGCTTCACCTCACCGACGTCGAAATTGAGTTCAGGCATCAGGGCGCGCGAGCTAGTCGGACAGCTAGTAGCATACTTGCCCGAAGAGGAAGGAAGCCAGAGTGCGTTGGAACGAGCACGGCCTGCTCTCGCATCAATATAGACGGTGTCTTTTGCACAAATGTACACGAACGGAGAGTAAAGAGACATTACCAACCATTCAAGTCCTGCTCTGACTCCTTTCTAACGCCATATTACGTCCCTCCTCGCTCCCCACGACTATGACTTTTCGGCGATCCACGGCAGCGGGAATGTGCCCACCCACTGCTCGACCTCCCTCCTCAACTCCACAATCTCAGCAACCTCCTCGCCCTCACCAATGAACTCCCTGAAAGCATTCACGCTGCCAGGATTCTTTCGTCCGCTCTTCTCCGCCGCCTCCTTCGCCTTCACATCCAACGTCTTGGCGATGTTCACGGCGCGATCGACGATATCTGCCACGCGCCTGAAGTCCGTCGGTTGAAAGCCTCTGGTCGTCATGGCTGGGGTTCCCATTCGAAGTCCACCGGGCTTCATCGCGGACTTGTCGCCTGGTACGGTGTTCTTGTTGGAGGCCACACCGACCAGCTCGAGTACGCGTTCGACACGGGAGCCGTCGATGCCTTTGTCCTTGAGATCAATGAGCACGAGGTGGTTGTCGGTTCCGCCGGATACAATGCTGTAGCCGAGTCCGTCGGAGTCTTTGCTACCTCCTAGACGGTCGGCGAAGGCTTTCGCGTTCTCGAGCACGGTCTTTTGATATTCCTTAAACTCAGGTTGCTGGGCTTGCTTGAGAGCGACGGCCAATGCGGTGATGGTGTGGTTGTGGGGTCCTCCTTGGTGGCCTGGGAAGACCGAGGAATTGATAGGACCTTCGAGATCGTACTTCGTCTCAACTCCCTTCTTGTCGACGGTGCGGACACCCTTGCGGAAAAAGATCATGGCTCCTCGTGGACCTCGCAAGCTCTTGTGTGTGGTCGTGGTGACAATATCCGAGACGTCGAACGGTGAAGGAATCACCTTGCCTGCCACCAGACCAGAGATGTGGGCCATGTCGCTTAGCAAGTAGCAGTTGCCCACCTTGTTCACGATCTCTCGGAATCGGTTGTAGTCGATCAGTCTGCTGTATGCGCTGGTTCCTGCGATGATGATCTTTGGTCGGTACAGCATTGCCATCTCTTCCAATCGATCGTAATCGATCAATCCTGTGCTCTCGTCCAGGCGGTAGGGTAATGTTTCGAAGTATTTGGAAATCGCGGAGATCTTCTTTGTGGGGAGTTGGTAACCGTGAGAAAGGTGGCCACCGTGGGGCAGATCGAGGCCCATGATACGGTCATGGGCGTTGAGCACGGCGGAGTAGGCGTATAGATTGGCTGGCGAGCCAGACAGCGCTGTGACCAGAAAGTCAGTCCTGTCATATATATCGCCTGGGCAGTTCTTGAACGCACGTTGTACGTTGACACCCCATTCCGATTCTTTCAGACCGAACGTTTCCAATGCACGCTGTTGACACAGTCGCTCTGCCTCATCGATGTGCTCGTTTCCTCCGTAGTATCGTGCGCCTGGGTATCCTTCCGAGTACTTGTCTGTTCATTGGATCAGCATCGGGCATCCACTCCACCTCCGCGTGTATATTGCTCACTTTGCATGACACTCCCCAGCGCGTCCAACACTGCCTGACTTGTGAAGTTCTCCGAAGGGATCAAATTAATGAAGTGCTTCTGCCGTCGTTTTTCCTATCGTCTGGGTTCAGCCATGTTCGATCCTGAATTGACGGAGGCAAAGGCGGCGTACCTTTTGAATAATGTCGTATACGGTCGGGTCGGCCTCATCGAGCTTCGAGGACAGCAGCTGTAAGACTGTGGTCAGTTTCTGTACCCATGGTGCAACTGGGCGTTCTCAAGCCAACCTTCTGCTGCTGATCTGCTGTGGAAAGTGATCGCCACGTCTGCGATGTGACTGTTCGCTGTGCGGTAGTTGGGCGCGTGCATGCTCGGCCAACCAGCGAGGAGGTACTCCTGACCGCTGTGCGAAGGGCTGCCATGGTTGCGAGGATGATAGATGCGCAGAGGAAGGGTGAGAACAGAATGGATATATGTACAAAAGTCTTAGAGCTTACAGGAACCCGTGGCTGGTTTGGCTGGAAGTGGTAAAGTTATGCATCCTGGACCCTGATAAATGCGGATATCGCGGGGCTATCGGATTGAGGATCTTCAAATGGACTGCGAAGAGATATGGAGATGAGCTGATAAACCAAGCATGCCTTTGGAGAGTGTTTCCTCAGATCGACGTGACTGGCTCCTATATTTCAAGTCTTTTGGACAACCTGCAGTGGTCGTACATCATCGAGCAGCCAGCAGATAGTGGTATATTGTCATCCTCGTGGCCTCAGGCATCAACTTCGGGACTGCTATTCCATTGCTATCGTCAATCTCGAACGATACGACGCCTCTTCTTCCGATTCTTGGTGATTCTCCTCCGTCCGTTGTCCGCATCAGACAGAAACACTTCGGCAGGATTCTGGCCAGCAGCCAAAGCCTCGCTCGTCACCATTGGCAATCCGTGCCGTACGCTGAGAGGCATTGCCTTGATATGCTTCCCTCGAGGCATGGCCATTGCCGTGCAAATCCTGAGGAGTCCATCGACGACAAAGAAGGGCTGCGTGTAGATGCAATCTGTCCACAATGCCCATCATTTCCTCAAACTGCTTTTTGACCTCAACATTGACAACGTGCTCGGGCTCGGCCAGGTGAGAATGGCGCGATTCGTCGGTGAGAATCGGCCAAATAAGTCCTGGTATCATATCGTTGCTGAAGGGCGGAGTGCAGTGTTACCAGAGGTCATGAGGGAGTACGTATCTCCAAAGTGAGCTGCTGCAGTGAATGAACACTCCGCAATGGAGAAGTCCAATGAGACCGACCCCAATCGCTTCGAGATGTCAACGTATATTGCTGCAACATTCCAAGTAGATGACACGAAACATTCTGACCTGACCCTCCAACTTCGCCCGAACTTCCGAAGCCAGGACCCCACGGCAGTTCTCCGCGAGGTGGGGACATTTTTCCCAGCTCGAACTATTTTCCTCCTCACATCATCGTCCTCCCAACACCTCTCTTTCTACACTCACTCCCCTCCGCCTCTACACTCATTGCTCACACGACCTCCTCACATCTTCCTCACCACCTCCAATCCCACACAATGGCCACCAACGGCACTAATGGCTCCGCCAGGAGCGGGTTCCCGTACGTCTGACCACCCCGCTATTGACCTTTCCAATGCCTGAGCTGACATCTTTCCCTGCATACAGAAAGGGCACCTTCCTCTTCACTTCCGAGTCCGTCGGTCAGGGCCACCCCGATAAGATGGCCGATCAGGTCTCCGACGCTGTGCTCGACGCCTGCTTGAAGGACGACCCAGCATCCAAGGTCGCCTGCGAGACTGCTACCAAGACCGGCATGGTTATGGTCTTCGGAGAGATTACCACCAAGACTCGTCTGGACTACCAAAAGGTCATTCGTGACGCTATCAAGGACATTGGTTACGACGACTCTGCAAAGGGTTTCGACTACAAGACTTGCAACGTGCTCGTTGCCATTGAGGAGCAGAGCCCGGATATCGCCCAGGGTCTCCACTACGAGGAGGTCCTTGAGAAGCTCGGTGCCGGTGACCAGGGTATCATGTTCGGATACGCCACGGATGAGACACCTGAGATGTTGCCATTGACCATCCAGCTTGCCCACAAGCTTAACAAGACCATGACCGATGCTCGCAACGACGGAAGCCTTCCATGGCTCCGACCCGACACCAAGACCCAGGTCACTGTTGAGTACGAGCACGACAACGGTGCCGTCATCCCCAAGCGCGTTGACACCGTCGTCGTGTCTGCCCAGCACAGCGAGGACATTACCACCGAGCAGCTCCGCAAGGAGATTTTGGAGAAGGTCATCAAGAAGGCCATCCCAGCCCACTACCTGGATGACAAGACTGTTTACCACGTATGTTGATGAAATTTTTCAAACCGCAATCATTGTCTAACTCATTCCAGATTCAACCATCTGGCCTGTTCATCATCGGAGGCCCACAGGGTGACGCTGGTCTGACCGGCCGCAAGATCATCGTCGACACTTACGGTGGATGGGGAGCTCACGGAGGTGGTGCTTTCTCCGGAAAGGATTATTCCAAGGTCGATCGTTCCGCCGCATACCTCGCCCGCTGGGTGGCCAAGTCCATCGTGCACGCCAAGCTCGCACGCCGTGCTCTCGTCCAGTTCTCCTACGCCATTGGTGTGGCTGAACCTCTCTCCATCTTCGTCGAGACCTACGGCACCTCCGACAAGACCTCTGACGAGCTCGTCGAGATTGTCCGCAAGAACTTTGACATGCGTCCCGGTGTCATCGTCAAGGACCTCGACCTCGCCAAGCCAATCTACCGCGAGACGGCCAAGAACGGCCACTTCACCAACCAGAACTTCACCTGGGAGAAGCCAAGAACACTCAAGTTCTAGGCGGTGAAATCATAAAAGTTTCGAGGAAAACATTGTTCAACATTAGACAACCCCAACCATCCGCTCGGCCTCGCGATTCAATCTCGCGCAGAGTCGGTGCCATGCATAGTCGGGTAATCATTGAGGCTCCACCCTCAGCCCGCAACGACCAGCAGTCGTGTCCAGTCCCCGGTCAAGGAAGACGGATTTACCACGACGACGATGACGGCGTTTTGTTCCAGAAAAGCAAGAATTTTTAATACAAGAAAAAGGTTTGGGAGATGGAGAAGAAGACGAAGGAAGGTAGAGCGCAAGTGATACCCAGAAGAGGCCTCTGCTCAAGGCTTATAACATGGCGCAGGTTTATTTGGTTTTTATTCAACATAGAGATCTCGAGCAGAGGCTTACGAGAAATCTCTCTCCGACTGTTCCGATCATCTCGGTCTTGAAACACGGTGGCACATTTTGAAGAATGTGCCGCTCGAGGAGGAAGCTTTGGGATGATGGCAATGTCTGCGACCAGGATGAGAAGTTGCTGGCTGGGTGCCTTTTTGAGACGCGGTGTGATTCGGAGCAGTCAGATGTGTTCAACCATCCATCTCTCTTGCTGTTCCGGATCGCTGTGCGGCGTTGGCTCGGCTGGCGATTACATTTTTCGAACTGGCTCAGATCGTGCATGCGTCTGTCATCTTCTCTTTTTTCTTTTCTTCTAGGTTCAGTGGCCATGCCCCCGCGACAACGGGTGATACAATCACAGATTCTTGAGGATTCGCTGTGTCACTTTCACATGTCTTGATGATCTCCTCGCATTCCATGACGGGTCGGCAACTTGTGCAGGCACGATCTCTATATGTGCCTGGTTCCGTTGCGAGTTCTTCCAGACTGATACTTCACAGAAAAACGACACAGCGACTCACGATGTCAGATTTGCCCTTCGTTTGACAACACGTTGAACGAGTGAGCCACAAACACGAATGCCTTTTCTCATCACCCGCTGCTTAAACCAAACACACTCCAGCAATGCAGACAGCGACACACGATTTCTTCCTCCAAATCAATCACTCCAGCGACGCAGACAAGCGACCACGACTTTTCCTCCCTCCATGACCTTCTCACCCTCCTCAAGTTCCTCTCTAAGGCCCTCCTGATCTGCCTGAGCTTTGCAGTTCGTTTCGAAAGAGCCAATGTCCCTGTGTTGTACGCAGCATGAAGTCTGAAAAACGGGCGGAAAGGATCAGTAAGATTCTCGGACGAGTTGAACTATTGGACGTTTGGAAGTTTTGGCCGTGAGCCACGCTGATGCCCTGGTCGAACTTACGGTGCCCGGTGGATTCTGTGACGTGCCAACAAATCAGTCAAACGGCATCTTATTGATATGCTAGCGTGTGTGAGGTTTTGTTTTTGTTTGTTTGTTTGTTTGTTCCATTTACGTCCTATAGGAGTCTATGACTATGTAGGACGGCTATCTTACGATAGTAGTCTTTCTATATATAATCGTTGTTCTCTCGTATCTCTCGACCTTAGGGAAAATTCCCGTGCCTAGGGTAATAGCAAGCTTATACCTAAGGGCTTAAAACAAAAGCAAAATAAAGGAAAAATAAAAGAGTATTAGCTAGACGGTCTCGTCTTCGCCTCTTACTAGGTACTAAGTCCTAGAAGTAATTTTTATATCCGAGAGAAAGGTAGTAAGGCACTTCCGGAGTTCCTTATCTACTACTATTTCTAGTAGAGAGTAAGCTTATCCTAGAGATAGCGGCCTAACTACGTCGTAGATAGGGTAGCTATAAACAAGGTATACGGCTATTTCTTTTCTTCCGTAAAGGTAGTTTAGTGTTGTTACGTACCCGAAGCGATAGAGATAGGACTTTAGGTATCCGTGTCCTAATAGGATAGTATAGAAGGCACTAGTTAAAGCGCGTCTTCCTCCTATTCTATGTTTTCCTAGCGAGCTCCACGGAAATCGACTAAGGTAGCTATTTATATTCCTAGGTACCTTATTAATCTCCCGTTGTCTTACTATTTTATATCGGGTTTTCTAGACGCTAAAGAGATCGTCTTTTACGTAGTTTGCCCTCTCGTGTTCTACGAAATGCTTATATTATTAGAGTCGATAATAGAGTAGTTATATCTATGTTCTCTATTGTTTTTACGGAAGTATCTCTCTCGAGTTCTCGTATTAGACTTCTCGCGTATCTAAAGGCTCGCTTTAGATAGCGAGCCGTATAGGGTAGTTTTCGGGTAGCTTTACTACGCGTAGAGAGTATAAAATTAACTGTCTCTCTAGGCGTAGATCCGGGGGGAAGAGATTTAACTCTACTTCGGACGGAATATCTAGGGTAGTACGGAAAACGCCTAGGATCTTTCTATAAGCTTTACTTTATAGAGATACTAGAGGTTTTATACTCTTTTTCGACCGCTACTAAACTGGGGCCCCGTAGTCTACTACTATAGTAACGTAGGCTAGGTAGATCTTTCTTAACGATATAGAAGATAGACCGCGTTCGGTATTTACTAGTCTTTCTAACTAATAGAATGCCGCTTATACTTGTGCCGATCTTATTATAGTATGCTCCTTAAAGGTAAGACCGGCGTCGAGCCAAATCCTAAGCTACCTTATTGCCTTCTTTACTAGGCGAATAATATTGCCGTTTAGAAGAGTTACTAGGTAATCGGACCCTTTCCCTCTCGAGAAGTATATAAGGTCCGTCTTCGCTAGGTTAAAAGCGATCGAGTTCTTCTTTCCTAGGTCTATTAGCCTTCTTACCTTACGTTCTAATACCTTAGAGTTCTTCTTAAGGGACGTAGACGAGGTAGATAGTCTAATATCGTCGACGTAGGAACTAGGAGTAACTCCTTATAGCGAGAAGAATATATCGCGTGTATAGATAAGGAATAGGATAGGAGACATCGGGCTACCTTATGGAACGCCGATCTCTACGTCCTAAAATTCCTATATCTATCCGTTAAAAGCTATTCGTAGGCGTCTATTACTTATAAACGACTAAACCTAACGTATAAGGCTATACGGAAGCCTTAACTAGATTATTATTCTTAATAGTCGGTTCTTTATAACGTGGTCGTATGCGCCTCTTATATCGAGGAAGATAACCGAAGTTTTCTTCTTCTTTCTTCGATTCTCCTCGATCTCGTTCGTTAAGAGAAGCACCGTATCGATAGCTAATTTCTTCTTTCGTCCTCCTAGTTACGAGTCGTATAGAAGGGGCTTTATCTCTACGATAATCCCTAGGCGTTTCGTAAGTATCCTCTCGCTAATCTTTCCGAGGTAGTTTAGGAGGGAGATAACTCGGTAGGCCTTAGGGACCGAATAGTCTAGTTTTCCCGGTTTTGCTAGAACCGCGCCCGTCGCAACTTTCTAGCATTAGGGGTAGTGTCCTTTATCGAGTAGCCTACTATATATACGTAGAAAGGTAATAGGAATAGCGCCGTACGCTTTACTAATAATAGCTTACGTAATACCGTCCGGGCTAGGCATTTTTCCTTTTACTATCTTCGTACTATAGGCGGTAGCGAGTTCCTCCTCGGTTAGCGTAGTCTAGCCCTAGTCCCTAGCTATATACGCTTCCTAACGGTTCGGTAGAGGTTCCTCGGTAGGAGGGCGTGGAAATAAGGCCTCTAAAAAGGCCTTATATTTCCCCTCGAAAGAGTCTTCGTTATTTATCGTAGGTATCTATCTTCGGCCGCTATTTCTAGTATAGGACATAGCTTTAAAGATAGATTTCGAATCTTCTTTTTCGAGGAAAGCGTTCTAGTAGTTCTTCTTTACTGTTTTAATAGCTTGGAAGTACTCGTTTCTCGCTTTTATATATACCTCTTTCTCTTCTAGCGTCGGTATATATCCGTAAGTAAAGGTCTATCTATATGTTCTAGACATTATACGGCGTAGCGTGCGTAGCTCTCTATTCTACTATGGTTTTGCGTAGGCGTGTACTACTTTCTCCGGGATTGCTTCTCGTATCGATCCGGTAATATACGAGGTAAAAGAGTCCGCGATGTCGTCGAGGGAGTTCGTATAGTTAATAGACGTCGCCTTGCTTATTAGGAGTTCTATAAATAGTTCCTAGTCCGCAGATGCTATATCTAGAACTACTTTCTTTTGTTAGGCTCGGTTTTATGCGCTAATAAGGTCTATGGATATAGCCTTATAATCTAAGCCTATTAGAATCGTTCTCTAGTCGATTTCTTTCGTAGATAAGGATCCTTTTATAAACGTAAGGTCCAAGACCGACTCTACGTCTAGGTGCGGCCTATAGAAGGTCCCGACACCTATTATATTACGTAGAGTAAAGCCTTAGTCTTCTATCTACTCTATAAATTCGCGGGCGCTAGTAGTGTCCTTTCCTCTCGGATCCTAGGACGGGTGTCTAAGATTAAAGTCTCCTACTAGTAGAGTATTTAGAAGGAAAGTATTGCGTAGAGAGTAGAGGCTCCTCTCTATTATTCGTAGGTTTTACGGGTTTTTAGTATCCCGAAGGTCTTTCTTGTTATAGAGATTAACTATCTAGATCTTATTGCCCTTCTTGTCTAAAATAATAAAGGAAAGTATGTCGCTATCGTCTAACAACAAAGGAGAGATGTTAACGTTTAGTCTAGTGCTAATATATAGCATCGTTCTTAGCCGAATCGTCGAATCCGTAGTTGTTAGGAATAGCTAGTTATAGTCCCGGTATGCGATAGATCTTATCTCCTTATAGCCTATTATCGGGTCCTCTATAGTCTACGGTTCTTAAACTAATAGAAGGTCGGCTTTCTACTTAACCGCGACGTCTAAAGTAGACTCTATAGCCTCGATAGATCGGTTAAGATTAACGTAGAAAATCCGTAGAGAGTGTTCTAATATGTAGAACGTTCTAAAGACTTCCCTTTTTATAGTATACGATCTTTCGCCTTCTCGACTCTTAGGCTGTCGGTGCCTACATATAGGCGGTTCTAAATAGCCCTATTTGCCTCCTCTTCGGTTGCAAAACCTACTAGAACTATTGCTCCGGTAAGAGTCTTTCTTCTCTCTTCGTTTATTAGCTAAATCGGGGTCCCGGCGAGTTTAAGACCTCTATTAAAGGTCTCGATCTCTTGTTAAATGTCCTATAGACCTGTTAGCATATTAAAGTTTATAGTCGAGATGCCGTAAATTACGACTTTATGCTATAGAGAGTCCTCTATACTTATGCCTCGCCTACAATTCCAGTAACCTTATTAAGGCTATCGATTATATATTAGCGCGCTTTCTCTATTGCGAAGTTTAGGACAAGGTTGCCCCGAATCGATTTCTTTATCGCGAGAATAGCTAGCTCTTAGCCCTCGCACTTAAGAGCTTCGTTAATTTTGTCTCGAGTTACAATCTATTCGAGTTCCTTCTCTTTATCCTTTAGTATAAGGATTAGAGGCTTCGGTTCTACTTGTTCTTTCGGCTTATTAGCCTTTCGGGAGACGGTCGTCTACTATTGTTGTTATTGTTGTTGTTGTTGTTGTTGTTATTGTTGTTGTTGTTGTTGTTGTTGCTACTACGTTGCCTTTATTATCGAGGAGGAGGAGAGTTCGCTATCTCCTTTAATAACGTCTATAAAAGTAGGCTTCTTTGCCTATGCTACTAGCTTCTTTGTCGTTGTCTCTAGGTTCGAGACTTGTTTTACGAGGATCTAAGACGTTGTTTTAAAGTCTATACGTTCGGTAAAGTGCTAAAAGACTTTAAGAAGGTTAAGGACCCAGGTTTATTCTTCTAGAATTCCGCCTAGATCCCCTACCGCTTCGACTAGTAGCTATTAGGCCTATAGGATCTTCTCGTTTACCGGTATACGAGAGAGTGTTTATTTCTTTCCGAGAGAAGGGCTATAAGTTAGGGAACTGCTAAATTCAAAAGGGTTTTGCCTTTTCCTAGGTAGGAAAGGAATTCCGGTTCTCTTTAGTAGTTCCTTCGGTAGCGGCAGTGTTTTAAGAGTTTCGAAAGTAACGTCCTCGTCCCCTTTAGCTATAGCCTTTAGAGTTCGAGGGGCCGTATCTAGGTCTATTATTTCGGTTTCGGTAGATATTGTTTTATCTTGTTTTGTTGTTATTTCGGTTAAAAAGAGGCTCTATAGTCTTACGCCGAGAGGGCTACCTATTCGTCTCTATTTCTAATCGCGTTCGGGTCCTAGCCTACTTACGATACTAGGGCGCTCTTCTCCCTACTATATATAGTAGGAGTATAGGAGAAGGTATACTTTAAAGAGGAGAGAAGAGATATATAAATATACCCCGGCTTCTAGGAAGTACTCTAGCCTATAGCAACGTGCGTCTTTATAGTAGGCTTTAGAGGCGTTCTACGGGTAGCCGTAGTAGGTTCGGGACAACCTTTGTCTCTAGGGATAGGTAGGCCTATACTCTATAGAATAGAGTATCTAGCTATATAGCTAGTACTACTACTCTAATCCCTAGAGGTACAAATTCGTCCTTACTAAACTATACTACTCCTTTAGCTTCCTCTCTCGGCGGCATAGGACAATAGGTAACTCTAGTATAGAGAGAACTAAGTATGTGTTTGTTTGTGTATCCTAAGATCACTGCTCTTGTTCGGCCTCTAGCTCTTTTAGTACCCGTTAGATCCGGACGTTTAGTAGCTAGAATAAAAGCTCTTATTAAGGGCTTTTAGACGGGCTACTTAGCGTCCAAATCGGCGGCGTATAATGTATTAGTTATGTTATAGTGCGTTAAAGTGCTGTAGTACTGTTGTGCACCTATCTTATGCAGTTTCCTAAATAGGAAATTTTCCGTGTATAGGGGAGGTAAGGTCGACATAAGGTTTTAGGGGTGGGGGCCAAATCCCGGAGTTTAGGGTCCAAATTTTGCACCCTAAAGGGGGCAATAAGGTGAATCTTTAGGCTCTAGCAGCGGTGTAAGTATTAAGGCTAGCGAGATAAAAGCGGGTTCGTTGGAACGGCCTTAATAAGGGCTTTCGAACGGTGCGTATTTGGTAATAGTCGGGTTAATATTGGGTGTGCAATGGAAGTGCGGATATCGATAAGCGTGGAATTACCCAAAAGTGCAGATTACGCTTTAATGCGTATATTAGCCGATTAGGGGGTTCTAGACCTAGGAGATATTGCGGATTAACTGCGGAAACAAAGAGTTAAGGTCCAGACCCTTTTAGGTATTTGGAATTACTATCTCTATATAGTTAGTAGGTTAGATAACCCTTATAAAATTATAGTTTTTCTTAATCTATAAGTTCACCCCTATATTATACTACTATACTAATAGTTATAAGCCCGGTTTCGTACTAAACTACGTATTTAAGAGATAAGCCCTAATAATCAACTTTAATAGACGCCTTAAAGGTCGACTTACTAGGCTTTCTAGCTATAATAAACGTTAGACGCTAAGAAGTAGTCTATACTAACTAAATAAAATACGACAACTAGTACTTAATTACTAAGTTAGCGGCAATCGATAATAGACTATTCTAATATATACGTAAGATAATGCTAACTAGACTAGTAGGTATAGTAATAGATTAAGTTTAGGAGCTACTTAAACTAATTATACTAATTTAGCCGGATCTTAGAATTAAAATCAAAGATCTATAGCAATATAGAAACTACGTCCGGTAGTAGTAAAATAAGGCCTTCTTTAATTTAAGGATAAAGGATTATACTAGAGACTCTATTATATTTACCGAGTTTAGAAAGAAGAAGGATAGTTTTAAGAAATACTTTACTCGAACGATTCTATTAGTATACGTAGACAACTTAAACAATTAATACCTACTAATACTAGCTAACTAGATAGACTTTATTACTAGAACGTTTACTCTAGATAACGTAACTAGGTAGAGATTCTTATTAAAATAGTACTTCGACCTAATATTAGGACCTAAGTCGATTAATATCTATATATACCTATAAAAGTAGCTAGAACTAGAGAAGAAGATGCTAAGAGGGTTATACCTAGTATATACTATCCTAAAAGACGACTTTATAAGGATAGTAAAAGAGAAGATCGATATTACGACTAGAAGAATTATTATAGTGTTTCTAATACTCTAATAGTACGTTCGAGAAGTAATAGTCTTCCTAAATAGAGACCTAGGCAACCTAGCTAAGTTCTTATACGTAAACGCTATA